>JARFXV010000127.1:0-10000 GCA_031761425.1 Cosmopolites sordidus
CTATAAATACTTACTTGTTTGTTTTGAAAGGCAAGGAGTAAACAAATACATATTATTCTAAAAATACAATATGTATTTTTAGCTTTGCATCCGCGAATAAGGAAATTTTCAGCCGCGAATACAAGAAGTAACGCGAATACGGAAACGGAATAACGCGAATAACGGAACCGTGAATAGGGAGCTTTAACTCTAGCTTCGTTTGTTATAATATTTTCGATTACAGCACAAGAAATATACTAATGAACAAATAAAATGCAACCGTATAACAATACATTATAATAATTTTGTAATTTTTGTGTATCCGATAACGACATTATAAAAAAATATAATTATTAAAAATGAAGAAATTCCACATAAAAAGCGTTGTTCAATAAGGGTGCCCGAAATTTCCAATGAAGTACAATAATAATTACATGTGTATTAACTACATGTGTCAATCGGGTAATTTATATTTTATCTTGAACGACAAATAATGGCATTATGTAATGAAAATTATATCATTCAAATGTACCATGGCTTTGTCTGGTACACACATATACAGTGGTATGTGAGTGATACACACATATACAGTGATGGCCAAAATGTTTCGTTTAAATTCAAGAATTGTTTCTTATTATTTTATGGTAGTATTATTTTTGGTAGCCAGCTGACAGTACCATTTCGCGAAATATCGTGTCTAGGAATCTTTTTTTGTAATAAATTGATTAATTAGCGAGATGTGTGACAAGTCGCACCTTCTTGTTGAAAGAAAACATTGTTTATATCTACTTTTATCAGTTCAGACAAAATATATCCTGATCATATTTTCCTATGGCTTTCACCGAATGGAACCGAGAGGACATTTGAACTACATTATTTTCAGAAGGTAATGCTATTATTTATATTTTAAGGTAAAATTACAGTTACCGGATTATTGAGATCACACCATACCTCAATACTGAGATATTGAGGTACTTTGTGACAAAATATGGGTAAGATAAGGAAGTCTAGATGCGTTTTACATATGTTTACACATTTTTTTACACATGTTACACTTTCACACAAGTTCTTTTAAAGATGTTGGTGGTCTGAGCAATCGTTTAAGAGTTGAATCGATGCTACCCATAAGCGTTCTATTGGGAATTTCTTCCTAAAACTCTAGGAATCTCTCTAGCCAGTCGAAAGTCGCAATTTCAGCTTATTCTAAAAAACAACACTGCTGGACTAGATGTGTATCTGTGATATCTGTGTGTGGTTCTAATGCGAAAGTTAAATTATGCTTTTTAGTCGGATATTCATTCAATTTCAACGTAGCTGTATTCCATATATAGCTGAAACAAAAGCATCATGCTTTAGTTTGATATTCTCATGTTGATTTCGAAGAGCAAGCTATTTAAGATGTTGTTTACATCTTTAGATACTTCTAGAGCTATTAGAACCTTGTACTCGTTTATAATTCCGATCATCAAATCATCCATGGTTTGATGATCTTATCCATGTTCTCATAACGGTGGAAGCAGCTGTGTCAAATCATATCATTATTTTACGAAAAATTTAAACTGCTTCTTTCATACCAATAGCTCGTTCCATTAGCTTTAAGTTTTAAGCGATTTAGATAATTGCTTGAAACGACATTTAGCATTTTTAACAGAATCATTTCAATACTGCTTAGTTTAATAGCGTACGAAACATTCCTCACACCTTTCCAATAGGGGCGCTAAAACTTTTACGGTTTATAGCGGCCATGTTGGTGAAGCTACAGTTGTCATATTTGGAGGTTATAGTAATTAATGTGAGGAAGTTATCACGAAAAGTTACAGTGTTAAGCAATGCGTGTAAATGATTAAACTTTGCTATCAAAGTGAGTCCTCAGTTCGAGCTACGTTCCGTGCGCTAATTGATTTTCACCGTCCATACAATCGTCCTGTTGCGCCGATTATTCGTTGTTTGGTGGACAAATTTGAGTCAACTGGTTTAGTAAATAATTAAACAACACTCGCACGTCTTCGAAACGTGAAGTATGCAGAAAACATTGCTGCAGTGAAGTCTGTGTAGGATAATCAATTCCGCAGTCAATTCCTCGTCGCTCCCAAGATCTTGGTCTTTCGCAGACATCAACTTGGCGAATTTTGCGTTAAGACTTGGGCGCGCTCCGTATAATATTCAATTGATCCTGAAGGTAAAGGACCATATGAAGCACCGAGCATTCGCTGACGGGGGTCTGGAGCAGTTGGTGGATCCTGATTTCGGTCGGAAAATCATCTTCAGCGACGAGCCAATTTTAGGATAAATGGCAATGTCAACAAGCAAAATTGTCGCATTTGATGAGATAACAATCCACATGAAATCCATCACTTGCAAATGCATCTAGAAAAGTCACTGTTTGGTGTGGTTTTAGTCCGGCGGTGTTATTGGCCTGTACTTCTTCCAACATGAATCTGGTATCGTCATAACTGTCACCGACGAGAGGTATATTTTGATTATAACCAATTTTTTGTGGCCTAAATGCCGTCGCTCTACGTGCCACACAGCGCATGCAACAGTTGCTCTTCAACTGTCAACTGGTTCTAATGCGAAAGTTAAATTTCGCATTTTATTTCGAAAACGACTGACCTTTTAACGTTCATTATGATCATCTAAAATTAATTTAGACTAATTAGTAATGGAATTAAAATTTCATTCCAGGTTTCATTTAATTCTAGCTTGGTACCATTATCGAAATAGTCCAATATGCAGCTAAAACAAAAATATCACGCTTTCGAAAAACAAGAAGTTTAAGATGCCATTATTTGCGCCCTTAGATAGTTCTAGGACGATTAGAACCTCGTACTCGCTCATAACACCGATCATCAAACCATCTTATTCATCGTATGATTTAAACTCATTAGACTTTTTCTTATGGAGCTACGTTAAATCACGTCTATGCTAATAAGCCGCAACTGATTCATGCTTTAAAAGTTAAAACAACGAATGTCATTAATGATCGAACCCGATTTATGTGGTTGAGTCATCGAAAATTAGACCTGTCGGATACGTACTGTTTAACGAAGCCGCGGCGGCCATTTAGCCGATATATTCCATACATAATGTAATCGAATACTCTTTCAAATAATAAAAAAAGTAATGATATCTCATACATAATTTGTTTTATTTAAATTTAAAGTTCGACCGCGCTTAATGAAAAACTCTATAATATATTTTTTTAATTGTTTACATTGCTTTATTTTTTACGATGGCGTGTATATAGGGTAGAGCGGGGCTAGTTAGTAGTAGAGCAACTTTTCGCTTGATCTCCCATAACTTTAAGAATATACATCGGATATAATTGATTCTTACTTTGTTAGGTTCGAAATTTACTCTTCTCCAAAACATCTAGCGATGTAAAAACAATCCGAGTACAAGTTTAAAAGTTATTGTCGGAAATGCGAGAGCGCTCCAAGTTGCTCAACGTGCCCCACTAGTGGGGCTACTTGAGCATGTGTATAGGACTAGTTGAGCAATGGCTGAAATGGATTTGATGACTGTATAGAATGATCTGAATACAAAATAATTGTAATCAACAAGCAAATATTTATTTATTATGATTATTACATACTCATATTGTTATTATATCTCTGGAAAAATAAAATTAAAATCAAACAATCTTTCCAATCTTTGGATTATTATTACACTTTTTATATTTAAAATTTTAAATTTAAGAATAATTATAACTCAAATAAATATTAAATTAAAGTAGTAAGTAATTATTAGATCAAGAATAGTGCTAGATGATAAATAATCTCAAATTATTAATCATCTTTGACTCTATCACAATAAATACAAACATATCTTTTTAAAGTCATCCTGTTAATATTAAATTGTTTTTCGCTGCAGCATTTTCCCTCATTTTTCCTCTTCTACAGCTTTTGCTGCATCACTCAATTGTTGACTAGTAGCTAAACCTTTTGAGGTCTTTCTTTTATATGTACGCATCCTAAAATGTAATAATAATCATTAATACAATTATCAATATAAGTAATTTTAATTAGTAAACTTTGTGTAGAATCATCACATGCACATATTAATTGATGGTTATTAATTTATTAAAGAAAATTTTGATTTTCTACAATGAACATCTAGTGAGACTAGTTGAGCAACCATTGAACGCGCGTTGCTCAACTAGCCCCAGTTGAGGCAACAAAATGAAAATTAGGTTATAAAAAATCATAAGAGTTAAAAATAAATAACCATCTATAATTGAAAGAACGTGTTTATTAAGTGTTAAAGTCCTTATTAAGTGTTTTTATACGAGTATAGCAGAAACATTATGATGATCTGTAATATTTTTTTACGCGGAAAAAAAAAAACAAAACGTTCTCTTATTTTACGTATATACATTACTATTTACTTTTTCATTAAAAGAAAACTCATAAATATGATATATATTCTTTTTCCAATGTTTTTTTCAAACCATCGGCCTGCATATACAATAATGATAATTTTAATTAATGTCAATATAATTTTATATATTTTACAATGCCCGAAAGAAAAACCCTGACATAAATCCCTTTCAAAAGAGCACCGCTCCTAATCTCGCAAGGTCCAGGCTATTTGGATAGAAAGGTTTGTTTTTAATATGACCGGCTGGTTTTCCCACCAACCAACCCCAAAAATAGTTTTTGCTCTTTCTCCGATTCCGTCAAATATGTAATATATTACTCAGTTGCGTCAAAATCTGACGCAGATTTTAATATTGATTGATGAAGAATTTTGACTGAACATCCGTGGAAATATCCGAAAGGCTGTGTTATTGTCCCATGAACAAAATGGTTGTTTAATGGAATGGTTTGGAGGCTGAACCTAATTAATAGCAATTTTAAATCAGATTGAATTAGTTGTGTTTCAGTTGCATTTATTGCATAATTTTGTATAAGTTAATGTTTGGTCAGTTTGATTGCAAATAAAGTTGTTTAGGAAAAATTCTGTTCCTGTCTTATATAGGATGATTCTAAAATGCTCTTTAGTAGTTATATGTTATAAAGATAGTTATAGGTATATCTGATAAATCAATTAAAGCTTATATGAACGTAATGCCTTTCACTGTAGTGAGTTAGTAATGTTATATTTTGTTTATGTTATTATTTATGTGTTTTGTTATTATTTTACCTAATATTTATTAGGCGCTATTTGTATTTTGTTTATATTTATTCTTATGGTCCTTATTCTATCTATATGCTCAATATATCAAAACCAAGGAAATATTCTCCATTTTTTACACAACTATTGATTTAGTTCATAAGTTGCTCGATTTGTTCTTTTCTCCCATTTCTTTCATTTATTTTTTTGCTTCAATACATTCTTCTAGTATTTTTCTATCCCATATTGTAATAATATTGTACAATCTCTTATTCAGCGTCCTTATTTTTATCCTTCATGATAGATCCTTAAATTTAAAACCTCAGTGTTGATTTAGATTTTTTTCAGGATAATGAAATTTTTAAATATGCTGAGCACTTTTTATTACGCCGTGTAATTATATCGTATAATATATAGCGCCTTAGAGATCAGGCGTCCTTTCTGAGAAGAACTGGCTATGTGGGTGTCCCGTCTGCAGTGGCACCTCCGGTTGTGGTGGCCTCGGCGTCCGCTCTAGTAAGTCGCGAGCTTCGGAGTACCTGGAAGCATGCCATTGTTAAACTGGAATCTAGAAAAAAATCATACATTGAAATATTAACCTAAGCGATGAAGATCTAAGCCAAATGATTGCACGTCTAGACAATGTACTTCCGGAATCTGCTGAGTAATGGAATATCTTATTGCTGGCAAGCCATTTTCGAATAAGATCAGGCGAATTGCAGAGAGCCTTAAAAGACAGCACAACAAGTGTGAATAGATCAGACTTACAGACCATCAAGTGACATTGCATAGAAATAATTCGATCTTTAAGGACTATCAAAGCCATTTTAAAGCGTAGGGAAAAATGGATTAAACACAACTCTCAATTCCGGCTAAAACCCGGAAGTTTATTTCGTAACTCTCAAAATGATATCAGGAATCCGCCTACCGCTGACATGATTGAACGCTTCTGGAGAGGAGTATATGGAAAGGCCTTCAACATCAGTAAGAACAATCCAGCAATAGAGGAGTTCCGTAATTTTGTTGGAAGGCTTGCTCGATCTAATGTAGTATTTTCGGCAATCGGTCCAGAAGAGGTGCGTCAGGTATTGGATGGTACCAAAAACTTTGCTGCCCCAGGTCCAGATCGTATTAACAACTTTTGGTGGAAGAAATTTACTTGTACTCACAGGCGACTGGCCAGTGTTTTTGATTCATGGATGAGTGGGATTCAGTCAATGCCTGACTCATGAGTGCTCATTCCCAGAAAGGGTAATTTGTCTGACCCCAAGAACTATCGCCCGATCACTTGCCTAAATGCCTGCTACAAGATATTTACCCATATATTGTATATGAGAATTATTAATATAGTTGAGCCAGTATTTCAGCAGATAAATGAACAACGTGGTGGAGAGAAAGGTGTAGCAGGTTGTAAAGAGAATTTACTTATTGACCGTTTTATCACACAAGATGCCGTTCAGTATAAACGCAGTCTATCCATGGCATGGATAGACTACCGTAAGGCATTTGATACAACATCTCATGAGCTTATTATTCACATGCTTCAATGTTTGGGGTACCAGAGCCGATTGTAAAATGCATTGAATGCCTGTTGCTGCTGTAGAAATCCCTCTTTGTTATAACATCTAAGGAGCGAAATGTGTCAACAGAGTCAGTGGCATTTAGAAGGTGTGTATTTCAGGGTGATTCACTTAATCCCCTGCTCCTCTCTATCACGCTTTTATCCTTATCTGTGCGTCTTCGTAAGCTATGTGGGTATAATTGTCGGTTCCCTATCCATCGAATACATAACGTCACTCATCTTTTTATATGGATGATCTCAAACTTTATGCTGCCAATGAACAGCACTTACATTTTGCATTGCAAATGGTCCAGGAATATTCGCGAGATATGACGGTATGACCTTTGGGGTGGAGAAATGCGCCGTGATCCTTTTATAAAGAGGACGAGCTGAGGGGGTCTCTGAGGATATGATGTTAACCGATGGCAGTGTGTTTCACCATCTGGAGATCGGGAAAACTTATACCTATTTGGGTATTCACCAACGTCACCTACACGATGAGGCTCAGGTAAAGCGGGTACTCCGGGACAAATTTAGGAGACTATTGAGACAGAGTTGGTCCTCTCAACTGTCCGGCAGAAATAAAATATTGGCCACTAATCTGCTAGCCCTACCTATATTATAGTATTCTTTTGAAGTTGTAAGGTGGAGAGTGGAAGAGCTAAAGCAGCTGGACAGGGATTTCCGAAAGATGTTAAACATGCAGCGCAGTTTGCATCCAAAATTATCCGTCCCTCGGATATACCTGCCACGATGTCATGGGGGTAGGGGCTTCTTGAGTCTCGAGTTTATGCATAACCGGATTGTTCTAAATTTGGCTTGTTCTATCAGTAAAACATCAGACCCATTACTTAGACTCGTTAACGAGCATGAAAGGGCAGGAGTGGGCGCATTTTTTTTAAAGCAGCAGAAAGAGCCGCCCATGAACTGGGTGTTCATATCCATTTAGGGCACAGAAACAGAGACGTAATCAACCAGTTTGCTGAGTTGCAATCAAGTCACCGAGCAGCCCAGTTAAAAGCTGCAGAGACCAGTCTACTATTGCAGAAACATACTAGAAAGCCACTGCATGGGTTTTTTATAGAAATGTAGAGGATCAGGGATTGTCGAAGAGATTCATATTTGCTTGTCTCAAGTCAGCCGGCCTTAAGTCAGAGACAGAAGGATTGGCCTGTCAGGATGGTGTAATAAACACATTAGTTTGTCGGAGAGAGATTATGGGTATGAAGGTTCCTGATGTAAACTGTAGGACCTGCTATCGAGCACCAGAGACACTCATGCACTTGTTATCTGGATGTAGTGCCTATGAGATCTCCGCATATGACTATCGTCATAATGCTACTCTGCGAGTACTGTACTTTCATCTAAGGTACTCGTATAAGATAGACTAGACACCAGTACTGCACTTTGTCCCCGAAGAGATAGAGTGTGTTATCGAGAATGGGAGTTGTCGAATTTACTGGAATTTCTCGTTCTCGACTATTAGACAAATACAGGCTAACAAACTTGATATTGTCCTCCTTGATAAGGACACGAAAATGATGTTTGTTATTGAGTTTTCTTCGCCAGCGGAAACAAATATTACTATCAAGGAGTAATAAAAACGACTCAAGTATCAGGATCTTCTTTACGGACTGAAGCAACTCTACCCAGAGTACACCGTGCATATGGTTGTGTTGATAATAGCCGTTCTCGGTGGAATGAGAGATACTGTGCTCACTCAATTGCGAAAAATTCCATCTTGCCGTACATCTGTTGAAGCATTGGCTGCGGCCATGCAGAAGTCTGTCATCCTGGGGTCGCTGCGTCTGCTTAGAACACAGGATTGCCGATCTTATGATAGCTAACCTTGCTGGTTGCAAGGAGTTGTCATATAGCAAAACGAGCACGAACACAAGTTGCTCTACTAGCTTGTCGGAAGGCGTACACCTGACTGGGTACAAAATAAAAAAACAATAATAATAATAATGAAGTTGTGAATGAAGTGTGAATAAAGTTGTTTTGGCTATGGCCTGCACTTTATTTAAAATCCAGCTTGGCTGGGAAAAGGAAGAAAAGAAAAAAAATAATATTATTATTCTGCTCATCCTTACTGTAGAATCTTAGCTCATGCTGGCCGATATTCCAATGCCAAGATGAAAAAGCAATTCAGCTCCTCTCACCCTGGCATAATATTTTACGAACAATGTGACACGCCTGTAAGAGCACGGCACGCTGTCCTACAATGGCAATCGATCTTGAGATACCGAGGCTCTCGAGGTTCTTTGAAAATCTCTTACTTATCAGGCTTTTGGCGGTCATAACGAAGGGCACTACATCTACCTTACTCAGTTTCCACTGGTTCTTCAAGTCGTATGCCAGATTTTCATACTTTGTGGATTTTTTTATCTCTGTTTTTCTAATGTTGTGAGATAGCGGCACTGCGATGTCAATTATAAAAGCCCTCTTGTCCTTTTTGTTGATTAGAACAATATCCGGCCTGTTATAATCAACCGTGCGATCAGTAGTGATTGGTCTGTCCCAGTAAAGAATGGTATCGGATGATTCAAGTATAGAAGAAGGCGAGTACTTATAATATGGAGGAGGTGCGCTTTCTAATAGCGAGTATTTTTTTGCAATTTGTTGATATATAATTTTTGCAAGCTGATTATGCCGTCCTAAATAAGCCAATAATAACCAATAAAGTGCTTAATTGTTTCCCCCAAAGTACCGCATTTCTTGCACTTATCGATTACGTCCAAATGCAGTATGTGCTTTTCATAGTTTTTTGTTCTTGTTACCCTATCTTGAATAGATATCGCGAAACCTTCTATTTCTGGGTACAAGAGTCCATTCCGTGCAATATTATTATTATTATTCTGCTCATTCTTGCTGTAGAATGTCAGCTCATACTGGTCGATATTTCAATGCCAAGATGAAAAAGCAATTCAGCTCCCTAACATAGTATTTTACGAACAATGTGATACGTCTGCAAGAGCACGGCACATTGTCCTACTATGGCAATCAAATTCGAGATACCCAGGCTCCCGAGGTTCTTTGAAAATCTCTTACTTATCAGGCCTTCGGCGGATATAACGAAGGGCACTACATCTACCTTACTCAGTTTCCATTGGTTCTTCAAGTCGTATGCCAGATTTTCATACTTTGTGGATTTTTTTATCTCTGTTTTTCTAATGTTGTGAGGGAGCGGTACTGCGATGTCAATTATAAAAGCCTTCTTGTCCTTTTTGTTGATTAGAACAATATCCGGCCTGTTATAATCAAGCGTGCGATCAGTATTGATTGGTCTGTCCCAGTAAAGAATGGTATCGAATGATCGGATGAAGGTCTTGTACTTATAATATG
>JARFXV010000127.1:652500-745000 GCA_031761425.1 Cosmopolites sordidus
TTGAATGAGACTGGAATTGAATTTGTCTCACCCAATAGTTTATCAGGTTATCAAATTTATCACTAATCAGGCTATCAAATTTAACTCTTCTTCGATTATTTTAACCGTCAATTGATTATGTGGACATTTTTATCACTTCTTGCAGTTGAAGGCTTTTTGCTGCGGGGTTCGTCTTCAATCGAGTCTCGGCTTTCCGAGGATGCCTGGAACTACTTGAAAACCTGGACTTTTACCAAAATATCGTTTCCATGGGCATGTTTTAGCTTTGCAAAGGTTTTTGTCGCATTGTGCCAATCGCTGAAACAAAACTTGATTGCCCAACGGAGTTCCAAATTATTGTCACTCATTTTCAGCACGCACTAGAAAAATCAGGTTCATGAAAAGAATTGCTACGGACCCTCCAAGTGATTTCAGACAGTTCAAACGCGTACTAAAGATGCATCAGATGTTGACCATCCACCCCTCCAAAAGAAAAGTGAACAGTGTTTTCTAATCGAACTCTACGCAATCAGTGAAATTACTTTATTTACATACCTCGTACCTGAATAATTGAAACTATATAATTTAGTTATTTTACTTAGGTGGTTAGAATGAACATTTTCAGGGTTGATTGTGAAATTTAACTCGAACAGCATATAGTTATCATACCAAAAATTCTAATTTAAAAAGCTGTATGCTTGGGAAGTAGATCGCTTCTAATAACAGTCAGAAGTCATTTAAATTCAGCCAGTTATGTAACCAAAACTTTGCAACCCATTGTAGGGTACACATGCAAGTTCGTCCAGAATCATATCCTTCAGCAAAATGACGCCAGACCGCATATATCTAGGTATAGTTTTTATAATAATGCGATAGTGACACTCAACCAACTGGCGAAATCCCTGGAGTTATCACAGCTAGAATATTAATGGGATTGTAACCTCCAGCAACATTAAAGTAAAGTTTTAGGGTTAGAGGCGCATCAGCAATCAAGGGCTATTTAGCGACTAGTCCTACATCATGACGTGGATTCCCCACCACGCTCATCGGCTACCGACAACCCCGATCAGCATCCTTCTCGGGCTATCAACCCCATCCCCACAAGTCTTTCTCGAGTAGCCTACCGACTAGCGACTGACCAACGTAGAAAATCTCTCAGAAGGCATCCGGCCTTACCCAGACTCGAAGTAACATGACTGAGGGGTGATTCCTTGTCAGATTTTACACTCTTACCTAGAAACATTCACAAACATTTAGAAAAAATGTATAACCAAGTGCGAATATCGAACCGGCTAACCAGCGTGTCGCCAGGCTACCGGCTTAGATACCACGACTAACGGCTCCTCCAGCAACTTTAAACTAACCTGAAGCATGTCTGCAGTATGTCTCTGTTCTTGCCAGTAGAAGAGATATATCATCTAATTTCATATATGCTTCTTAAATATACGAAATTAATTTAAAAAATATATTTCTCACATTTGTATTTTCTTTCATTCTCCAATATATTAAGGTGGTTCACTCGTGACGATCGCATTATGTTTCGGGTATATACGCTCTCTTGTCCGTATTACTGCTGTTCGAATATAATAAAAATAATTTGTAAATGCAATTTGATCATGATCAATTGCGGCATAAAGAAAAATTTGAAAATCAATGTTCTTGATAAACGCAAAAATGTCGGTAATGAATGACGCGAAAAACTTAAAAACTGAAGACTCTCCTAACCTGTGTAGTGTCGACGGATTGTAGAGCTAGATGGGTTAGGAAAAGAATTGAAGTGTTGTCAATGTAAAAAAGTTCTTTCATTAGAAAAAATATCTAATGAGAAACGTTTAGGTTTTAATTCAGTCAATTAGGTCTCATTCTTTCTTATTGGGCATTTGTTGTGATGAATGTTGTCTTATAACTGATGCTCCGATTGGCAAAATGCATATTGCCAAGAACAAGGTTAAACATTCAGATGTTGGCGCGTAAAGCACGCCAGACAGTGTTGCCAAGCTGATAAGAAGCACCATCTAAAACCACTGTATATCACTGATTTAGCGAATTTAATCATGGCCGTCGTTCGCTTACGGACGAATTTAAAGAATGTCATCCAAAATCGGTTGTTGTGCCAGAAAATATCGATACTGTGTGCGAACTGATAAAGCAAGATCGCCTTGTGATATACTATGAGATTGAGGCATCCCTGGGCATTACAGAATGACAAGCATACACAAGATTTTGCATGAACATTTAACCGTGAAAAAGATTTGTGCGCGTTGGATTCCACATAATTTGACAATCGCTCAAAAAAAAAGGGTCGTGTCGATTGGTGCAAAGAAATACTCAATAAATACAATCGTAGTGCCTCAAAAACCATGTACAACATCTACACAGGAGACTAATCTTGAATCTATGCATATGAGCCTGAAAGTAAACAGCAGTCATATGTATGGGTCTTTTAAAATGAACCAAATCCAACAAAAGTTGTTCGCGCAAGAAGCAAATGATCGCATGTTTTTTTACGATAAATCGCCATGTGGCTATAGTGCCACTAGGGAATCGTAGAACGGTGAATTTTTAATGGTACAAAACAATTTGTTTACCAGAAGTCTTTGAAAAAATAAGAAAAAATAACCAGTGACGCAAAACCATTCTTCACCATAACAATGCGACTCTCAAAGATTGAACCGAATACCTCAATATTTGACTGGTCAAAACATTGAATTGAAGGATCATCCCACTTATAGTCCTGATTTGGCACCCAATGAGTTCTTTTTGTTCCCGTTCGTGAAGAATAAACTATGTAGTCAACGATTTTCGAAGAAGCCAGAAGAAACGGTTGATGCGTTCAAAATCAATCGGAATAGAAAAAGTACTTCGAGAATTGGTTCAAACGTATGCAAAAGTATATTGATAATCGCGGTGAATATTTTGAAAAACAAAACCGTTTTCAACGATAAATATTTGTTTTTTGTATATTATTCCGAATAGCAATCCCCGGTAAAAAAATTTGATCCAATATAATTATATACACTATAATTAATAATAGCTTTCTTTGGAATGGATCAACAGATTTGTATTTTTTTATGAAATAAAGAACAATTTACAATTAATAAAGGACACACACAGTTCAATTTCATATTTCAATTTTATCAAATTCATAAGAAAAATGAATTTACGAGTGTCTTAATAAATATTTTTTTAGGTTCCTTGTTGATAGTTATAAAATTATATTAAATTTCATTAAAAAATACAGAAATAATTTGTATTTTTTAAACTGTGGAAATGATATTTACCGGGTATTTTCTCGGGTTATGTAACAAGTTATTAAATTTTAAAAATATCCACGAAAATTCGTTTTCCATTATCGGCATCGTATACTACACCAAAAACGTTCTGCCCTTTTTTAAATCAATTACTCTCTTTTAAATGCATCAGTGGAATTATCCCGTGAAAATATATTTTCCCGTTTTAAAATGGTCCCTAGTTTATCTAAATTTGAAAAACGTTTTTGTTAAGGTTGGAGTAGAATTAACTATTAAAATATTCTGCAGTATTTATTCCATTTACTACTATAAAAAATTATTGGAAGATCGGAAACTATTTGAAATTAGCAGAAAAGCACAAGAGCTTATTTTCAACATATACTTAGGAGCAACATTAAGGAGCTTAAATATCGATATAAACCTTCGCCGGAACTTCATAGCGCTATAAAAAGTATCTTATGCCCTTTTCCATGACATAATCGACTTCTATGCCAAATTTCATTAGAATTTTTCCATCCATCCATTCCATCCAAAAAGTCTAGCGTGGCGAAATCGCACGATCTTGTTTGCCAATTCACGTCCTCTGCGAGAGATAACCATACTCTCAAATCGTTCATGCAGAATCGTGTCGTCCATCGTGTCCATCGTGATCTGCTGTGTGGCATGTAGCGCCGTCCTGAACGTTCTATAGTTAAACGTCCTATAGTTAAATTTGGTCTAAAAGAAATCGGTTATCATCGTTCTGTAGCGCTCGCCGTTGACGGTGATGACCTTACCAACATCGTTTTCGAAAAAATACGGACCAATGACCCCGCCGGCCCAAAATCCGCACCAAACAGTAACTTTTTGTGGATGCATTGATACCCGGTGAACCGGTTTGTTAACATAGTCATTCATCCAAAAATGCGCTTCGTCGCTAAAAATGATTTTTCGTCCAAAATTGGTATCCTCTTCCAAACGCTCCGAAGTCCAGTCAGCGACCAAACGGCGTTGTCTATGGTCATTAACTTTAAGCTCCTGGGTCAGTTAGATTTTGTACGGATGCAGGCTCAAGTCCCTACGCAAAATTGGTCAAATTGAAGTCTGCGAAAGGCGGACTCCATGTGCACAGCGAGGAATTGATTGTCTCGGGTTCTCCTGCACACTTTCACGGACAACGGCGATGTTCTCAGCCGATCTGGCGTTACACAAACACCGAAAGGGAGGAACTAAACTTCAGCAGCGTATTCTACGGCTAAAAATAATGGTACATTGTTATATAAACCTTAGTCATATAATGCGTCCTAAGGAAGCTACGAGCCCCCAAATGGGGCATCCTGAAGACGGTTTTTCACAATAAAATTATGAAATTTGATGAGTGTTGTAAACTTTGGGCGTCGAAACGAATTATGCAATTCAACATAAAAATTTCAGTCTTCAATTTTTGGTACGTATTTTTTTACAATTTTCATTCAATATTATGAAATCCCTAAATTTTCTACGTAAAAGAGACACTCTTAGTTCGCCTCTATAAAATGCATCATTTTCGAATCAATGGCTTCTAAACTTTTCGTAAGAAACACTATTAAACGCATCCAAATAAAATAAAAAAACTTAAGTTATAACTTAAAATCTTATTTATTTCTATTATACAATACAATATATATTATACAATGCAATACTATATACAATCAACTTTTTTTCTAAATAGTCAAAAATAAAATAAATATTTAAAAATAATTTATTTTATATTTAGTAAATTCTACTTTTTATTCTGAATCCAACCAGATGTCACACTTAATATTTATTATAAGTTTCCGACTAGGAAAGTTGACTCATCATCAATGCAAATGAGCCTATTTAAAATATATTTTTATTATTGTATTTAAAGACTCGTTGGTTTTCAAAACTTTTTTTAATTTACACTATTAACAATATTATTCAACTTATTACAGAAATAGAAACTAACAAGAAAATGTTATGTATATATGAACAATACTGAAATCAGAGAAAGTTCTCTAAACAAATCAACAAGTAAACATTTATTTTATTTAATAGAAGAATTTATTTTTATAATACAAAATTATTTATTATTTTCTAATTCTCATTGTCCAATAACATCGGCAAACGGCAATTAAATTATTTTGAAAGCGGCCTCTCAAATATTCCGTACTATTTCTGGAATTATGAGGAGGAGCCCATCTTGTTAAAACCACATATAATTGGTTACCGCTAAAGGAAAATTGTCCAGAATATCTTCGATGTCGTTTATTAAAAAGCGTATATATTTTTCATCATTTAGAGTTTCTTCATAAATTATTGGTCCAATAACTCGGGTTCTCAAAATACCACACCACATGTTAAATCCATAACGGTATTGATGTTTCGATGTTCGAATACGATTTTCATTTTGTGTTGACCAATAACGACGAATTTTTTTGTTGAAGATGCCATTGTTAGAAAAATAACTTTCGTCCGTCCAGGGAACATTATTAGGAAAATGCCGATTTTCATAGCATTGCCTAGTAAACCATTCGCAAAAAGTCATTCTGCACTCGTAATCGCCAGGAAGCAGAGTGTGACAGATTCGGAATTTATAAGGACGATCACCTTCTTGACTAAGTATTCTTTGTGCGACTGATTTAGGAACATGTTCCTTTTCATTACTACCAAGTCCTACACTATCATCTTCTTCTACAGCAAGCAAAACGGTCATTACCTATTTAGGGTGAACATTTGTCTTGCAATGTAACACTGGTTTGTTAAACACACCATGTTCGCTTAAATTTGTAACCAATCTTTGAAAAATGGATCGATTGGGTTGATGCCGTTCCGGATATTTTTGAAAATACAAAATTTGCAAAAATTTGCAAATCATATAAAATTTTTCTTCGTAGAATAATGCTCCATTATTTTAAGTAAAATAATTAACAAATTTAAAACTGACAGACTGTCAAATGTCACATCTAAACATATTATTGAAAGAATTGCAAACTAATGCAAATGTCATCCCTTAATCGGAAATTATTATTTATATTAATATTAAGTGTGCTATGTCATTGGATTCAGAATAAAAAATACAATATACTAAATATAAAATAAAATTTTTTGATCATTTCAAAAAACAAAGTTGATGATGATTGAGAAAAACCGAAACGTCGGATTAAAAATCTAATTACACCATCTTGTAGAGGAGAAAAAGTGGCCATGAAAATGTTAAATTTATTTTGACATTTTTTTCTTTCCTTTATTTAGGTTTTTCGCCACTAGCTAAAATTCAAAAAATATCAAAAATACCTGTTCTTATTTAAAGAAAGAATCACTACGTAAAAACAAAAAACCAAACGGAGACAAATTTCTCTGTGATTCTTTTTTCTAATAAATTTGCCTAACGAACAAAATTTTAAAGATATAAAAATGTTATAAAAAATTTTACAAACTTTTAACGTTAACGTTTCGGATGGTACTCTCTCCCCGTTTTCAAAACTAAACTAAAAAATAAATTATATTAATTTGTAATATATAAAGTAACTAGTGAAAGTAAATATATTTTTTGTATATGTCAACGATACTTACATTGACAACAATAGATTTTCATAGATAGTGGCGAAAAATCCAAATAAAGGAAGGAAAAAAATATCTGAACACGCCACAATCATTCAGACATTACTTATTTTGACATATCTCTTCAAATAGAATCAGAAACGAATAAAATCCAAATCGCCAAAATTCGACTTTTCCCACATATATTCGCAATTATTTGGAATTTGTGAAATTTTAAAATTCGACGTTACAGAGTTTAGTGAGGTGTAACTTTTTTGTAATTTAATCATCTCTGTATCTGTTATGGTTTCCGAAATCCCTGAAAAGTGAATTCTTATCTTGGATATATAATATATATGTTTTCACGGGTGTGAAATGTAATGATAGTTTCTCGGGTATCCCGTGTTAGCTGAATGTCCACTGGTGGACGGGTTCGCTGACGTTTCGATGGAATACCATCCATCATTTTCAAAGCGTTTACTCGACGGTGTTTCGATGACAAATGCATTTGTCGCATTTGTTGTCGAAACATCGTATATATATATATATATATATATATATATATATATATATATATATATATATATATATATATATATATATATATATATATATATATATATATATATTATATATATATATATATATATTATTTATACAACTATAAACAACTATAATTATTCAGCTCTCATGGCACAAAATGGTTTTTTTATGAACGAAAATATTAAACAAAATAAAATTATTGATTTTCTGTTCAGTATTCTTTATTTTTTCAATAAATATAAAATATTTATTCAAAATTTCCAAATGAATTTTTGTTTCGATAAAATGTTATTTCACCCTTAATTTTGACGATTTTTAAAAAATTCGAACCGGCTGCACAAAAGATCCAATTCCATAAACAATTGCAATTTTTGCGCAAATCAAAAACACGTCCGACGCAAAATATATATTCCGAATATTTGAAATTTCGTCGGATCTGTACTCGAAATAACAAAACTGGTCGCTGTATAAAATATAATATAAATCTACTCTGTTACATTTTGATTCTGACGTCCAGCAAAATGTTTCAGTTTGGATGGGGGAGTTTTCGATTTGTTTACCATAACATTATATTAAATGAAACAACAAACCGTAACAATACATTCAGTTATCTGAATCAAATCAAGACATTTGAGAGATAAAATTATAATAATTAATTCTCTAAGAATCTATTTTTTTAAAGAATATAGCACTTGGGGCGCATCAGGCATTTAACTACGGTTAATTAGCTTAATGTGACCTTGGAACCCTCAAGGGCCAGCAACTATTGGTTATTTATTCAACTTCCTAATCTCTACAAAAAATCAACGGACTGGAGAATAATTAACCGAGAATCTACCTTTATCCAGTCTGCTTAGCGACATGACTATGGGGCGATTCCTTGTCTGATGTTACACACTTGTCTATTTAAATGCAATATACAAATTTGATTTTTCACTCAATCTTTAAATTACCAGATTAAAGGAGATGCCAACTCTCCATCTAGGAAATTTATTGAGTGGCAGATGATCGAGTTACTCAAACAGGATAACGATATGACTGAAGATTCATTACATGCTGGATTTGATATTCTTGTAAAATAAGTTTCTATAAACTAATGCAACCCATCATTGTTCCAATTTATCAAATATTGTCGAGGGATTTTGAATGGAAATTGTAGTAGAGACTTTAAATCGTGAATTGAAGCGATTTACTGATACTGAAGATCTAAAGGATACTAAACCATAAAAAAAAACAAAAACACACAAAGTTATTCTATTATTGAATTCAATAGTATTGTACAAATTATCTCTTTGTATTAATCTCAGTTATCGTAGCTTGTTTTATATTTTACTTCTTCATATTCATTCAAGAAGCTTTGATGTCATCACACCACCTCTTTCTAGGTCTTCATAATCGTCACTTAATCGTCTCTCCGGTGGTTTGTTGTCCAAAGACTTTTTAGGTACGCTTCATCGTACGTTTCATCAACTGCAAACATCCTAGCCATGCCAAACATTGACTTATAATTGTGACAAATATATCAGGATTTCTTCTAAAAATTATCCTTTCTTAACAAATTTTTGGATTCCGTTGTTAATATCCAGGTTTATGATGTATATGTGTAGGTAAGTATTAGCTCATTTATAGGACTATATATTTTTAACTTTGCACTGTGTGACATATTACGTTACTTGAAGACATTTTACAATCTGAAGTAACATTTCTTTCTTTCATATATTCTCACTTTTATTTCTGCGGTTATATAATTTGTGTTAGTATACTTCTCAAATATTTCAATCCCACTTATTTTTTTTTATAAATATTTTTATTTATTTATTTTTTATTTATTTAATTTTATTTATTTATTTATTTTTACAAATTCATTATATTAACACAAATTCGGGAATAAGTGAATAACTATATATATATATATATATATATATATATATATATATATATATATATATATATATATATATATATATATATATATATATATATATATAACTTGTACAAAATTAAAACCGTTGCATGTCATTAAGCACGTGATGAAAATTTCGGCTGGGCTGTTGCCAGATTCCGGTTAAACAATTAAAAGAATTATCTCCAAATTAAATGCAAATTACAAAGTATGTCACAATATTATAATCAATGTTGAAAGTCTTGCAAGTGTCGTTGATTTAGTACCTCTAGATAGATTCAACACATGTAAAATGCTTCAAAAACCATAGGCAACATTTTTTAATATATAAATGGTTATTAAAATAAAAAGATTATATAATTGTCAGTGACATTTATTGATGTATAATATACAAGTACTAAACGGAAAAAACAATGAAATATCTGCATCTACTTATTTTCATTAATCGGAAACTGAAAAAAAATCTGGCCGGAATCACTGCTATCATATGCAGTATTTATTATTAAGGGAAGAACTTTTTTTCGTTCTAGTATATGCGATCTGTCATACCATTTCATTATTTCCTTTTCAGTATGCTTGATCGTATTCTTCCATATCTCAGGAATAATAGTATGAAGTGCCTCACACCACATGTTTACACAGTATTGCTGTGTATTACCATTTCTACCCATGTGTTTATTATAGTAATTTTTGACAATTTCCCATATAAGTTCAACTGGATTGAAAATGCAGTGGTATGGGGGAATACGTAAAACTTTGTGCCCATGTTGTTCTGCTAAGTTGTCTACTAAATATTTCCGTGCTGGTTTATTTCTGAAAAGCACTCACTTAGGAAATATATCAAAATAATACATTTGGTTGTGGTTCTTACTTTGCTACAATTCTTAATAGTTCAGTTTTAAGCTTTTTGATTAAAAAACTATATTATTATTAGTTAACCAATCTTCAATGGCAGCTTTAGTCCATGTCACGAATAGAATTTGTATCCAAACCTGCAGTATCGGTAATCCTTTTAGTAAAATTAGGTTTTCTAGGCGATTTTAAAACTTTATTGTTCATTTTCACTTTTTGTGAAATAGTACTAACAGAGGACATACTCAACCTTAAGGCTAATGCAAAACGCTAAAGAAAATATGGCTTAAACTAAACATATCCAAGTATTAGCACTTAACATACTTTTCTAATAGCCGCAAAAGGGTAACAATGGCCCATTATTATCTCATTCTTGTTCAAAATAGTGTATCCGAGATGCCACAAACTCTTGACAACGACTATTTAAATTATTTGGCATTTTACATGCGCGATTTAAGTTTTTAAAAAAACTGTTTTCGATCGCAAGGTAAAAATGAAGGTAAACGTTTAGATACAAATGGTATAACCTCCAAACGTGTCAATAAATATCAGCAAGACAAATTTTAAACCCGACAACGTCGCATATGCTGCCAACCGAACACAGCCGCTAAATTTAAAATGTATTGAATACATTCCATATGATTCTTTTATTATTTAATTTTTGTAGTGGTATTTCTGTTGTTCTTTAATAGCGTCATCGATGACGTGCAACGGTTTTAGTTTTGTACAGGCTATATATATATATATATATATATATATATATATATATATATATATATATATATATATATATATATATATATATATATATATATATATATAGAAAAAATTTCAAACTAAAAACTTTGGAAATAAAGTGCATTTGTAGACCAAATATCGCAATTAACCATATATGTTTAATTAATTAATGTTTATTATAAGATTGAACTTCCCCGCATAGTTCCTTCAAAGCTAGTAGCATTTTTAATATGCACATTGAGCATGTGTTGACAGAAGAAACTCAACATTCATTCGTACAAGTAGATCTTCAATATCTATTTTCAATAAATGTTTGAGGTAGAAAATTATTTATTGGAATCCGTTGAATTACCTAATAGAGTAAATGCTTAAGCAAACTAAGTTTTTCTTCAAGAAAACTTACCACAACTTTTTGAAATTATGCCATTACATATTAGATTATATCTATAGGAAGCTTATAATGTGTGGGTATTAAAAAACGTTTCAACAGCGGCTTTCAAAATCGATGAATAGAAATCCACGATCCCACTCTCCAATCAGGTTCCCAGTTGTAAACCCCATATACTTTTTATATGGGGATGTGCGAAAAACTTAGTTTATGGGAAGGTGTAATAAGAAGCATGTGTGCAATTGCCTGGTGACCATTTGGGGTATCTCTTGTGAGGTGTGACTCTTTCGCTATACTTGATCTTTTATACTCTTAATATAATTTTGTTGTTTGAAAAAATGTTACTGATGAGAAAATAATATATACATTTTTAGAAATCGTTGTCAAAAATAAACCTTGAATCAAGGGTATAAAATATAATAAAATAAAAAATAAATAAATGAGATTAGGTTTAACAACCATATAATATTATATAGGGAAAAAGTTTTTATGTATTTTTAGTACTTGTCGTTAAAAAACTGCTATGGAAACTATTGCGCTGCAAAAACTGTCTGCATCATCGAATGTTGCAACCACGTCACAAAATGCAATAAAGGCCGACGTACATAAAATCGAATCGGGGTAATTGCAGTTGCATATAGACTGGGGTCGCTATCGATTAAAAAAAGTAAATAAAAACGCACATAGCTCAAAAAACAGGTACATAAAAACAGTCTGCTTTTTTGGTCGACTATGTTTTTTCGAATCGACGTTTTTTTGGTACAGTTTTTCCAAAAAATGATTCATAACTTCATAATGTAACAATCTATCGTAACCCTTTATTTATTTTTTGCATTAGATTTCGTTTTCATTATCGAATAAAGTATGTGATAGAAAATCATATATCAGTTTTAAACGCGAAAAGCAACATTTGAGCCACTGTATTTTTTCGCCTTTCATCTGAAAAAAATGCCTGAACCGCTGAATGTTCGAAGACAGATACTATTGATACTTAGTTTCTGATTAATTTTTAGTTCCTCAAAAGCCTACCGAATGGCGAGTGACCAGCATCGAAGCCCTCTCAATAGGCAGGTGGTCTGTGTATTAGCCCAGATACTGACTGAACAGATGGGCTTTGTCGGATTTGAAACTTTTGCCTAAAAGCATTCATAAACATATAAATAAATTACAAATAGCCATACGGCTCGGGAATTAAACCGGTATAGCAATAGCCACTGCACTCCCAGATCATAACCTTTGCCACCACGCTACGCCAAATTAAATGTAAGTAGTATGTAGTGTCATTATAGTAAATAAGGAGACGATTATGGACTAAGGTAAGTTCTTCAACACATTAGAAATAAAAAGTGATTTTTAGTGTGTTCAAACACACTTAATCCGGAGGAGATATGGTTCCAATAGAATGGCTCTGCATATCATACAGCGAACGCAACAAAAGATTGAGAAACACATGTTAAGGAACAAACCTGTTAATTAGCCACCAAGGTCTTGTGATGTAACGCCAGATTTTTTATTTAGATTATTTTTGTTTCAAAGCATCTAATTTGGTTGTTGCTTTATTTTAATTCAAAGTTCGAACACACTAAAAAAATCACCCTTATAATTCATTATATAAAATATAACACATTCAATTATTATAAAATTCCCTCGTTTTCGTTTGTTTCACACCTTAATTCTGCAAATCATTTAATATGATTAACAAAAAACAAGTGACCATAATTGAAATGGGAAACTCCATAATTCAGAATAATAGATTTAAAAAAAACTTTCTAATTGGAATTACATTTTAATTTAGCCCTACAGTTCTTGATGCACTGTCGATGATCACTCTGATACTAACAACGTAGACAAGTGATTGCCAGGCGGTATTCCTTATTCCTACTGTGTAAAATTTTAAACAAGCATGTATTGCTCTCAATCCCCCCCCCCCCCTCCCTTCGCAGTCCACTGTTTCGAATGTATCGTGATTTCAGGAATGTAATGGTGTATCCAAGTTTCATCTATAGTTATTAATCGACACCAAACCTTGGACTTATTTCGCTTAAACTGCTTCAACAAGACCTCCGAAATGTTTATGAGAATGCGTTTTTGGTCCTGAGTGAGCAATCGCGGCATCCAAGGCGCGGTTAGCTTTTTCATATCCAAATCTTCAGTCGATATTTGACAAACATGTTCCTTCGAAATGTCTACAGCCTCTGCTTTGTCCCTAACTTGGTGAACTTTTTCAATGTTATCAGTAGTGGTTGCAATTTTTGACCGTCCCGAGGCCGTTCATCATCAACCAAGCTGGTACAACCACGTTTAAAAAAAATTCACGGTGGCAAATGATGTATCAATCTCGGCTATAATTTGCGTAGGTGTATTGCCTTTCAACTGCAAGAATTTAATGACGGCTCGATATTCGACCTTTTCCATCTTTACGGAAACACTAACATCGACTGACATAAATGACTATGATACAACAACTGAGCATTTAATATGGCTGAATTATTCAAGGTTTTCTTTCAACGCATGCGCAATTATATTACCAGAATATTTTTTGATGGGTAAAGCAATTTCCATGTTGACACTTTTAAGTCTCTTTTAATAATGCTATTTGGAACAAACCTTGCACTATGAGCCTCAATACTTTATTTTGAATTGTTTAAAATTCAGTGTTAAAATTACTCATGGTACTCTAGAGCCGTATGCTGTAGATTCATATTGGTCTTATGATTGCTTTATATGAGAGCACTGTATTGTTTATGTTTAGTTGTGGTTTTCTGTCAATCAGCCGATAGATATATCTAAATCTTAGTTCATGTTGTTTCCTTTCCATTAATATGTATTTTTCTATACCAATTTTCTGATATTCAAGATACATACCTCAATATTTACTGTCGTTGACTTGGGTTATCTACGACTGTGCAACTTGATGAGAGGATGTAGCTTTTTTCTTAGTGCAAATATTATTTGTAAAAACTTTACTACGTTGACCGGAGATAGTCTTCCATTTCTTTAGTCAGATTTCGAACTAAGTTAAATTATTTTGTAGATTCGTAGACGTAAAATTAGAATTTGTCAAGGTAATGTTGAATTTGCTGACACCTTTATGGATTATCATTTATCGGCTCGAAAACTCTTGACAAATATTTACTAAATACAGCAACTTTTTCTATATTATTTCTACGTAATTCACTAATATCATTTCATATTCAAGGAAATAATTTAGTTGGTTTATATATTATCTCATTGTTAATCGCAAAAGCGGGAAAAACCACACACAATCGGCGAGGAATTAATCTTGCCGGCAGTCAAAGGGGTAATAAAAGCTGTTATTCGTCATAAGAGATCGTCAGATGTTGAAATATTATTATTATGCGATTACTTAAAGATGCAAAAATTGCAATTGCACATTTGCATCTTTAAGTATTTTTTTTTTCATTCAACTCGATAAATCAACTCTACTACTAAATAACGAAGCACTACTCTTATCATACGTTCGATTCATAAAAGAACAAAAATTTGTCAAAAGTTATTATTTGCTAAAAATTTAGAAACTGATACAAAGGAAGAATTGATATTTAATAACATAAACAAGTTTTTTTTAAGAGAAAGAAATTTCTATTAGTAATATTTTGTCAGCTACTACTGATGGTGCTCTAGCAATGACGGCGCGTCATAAGGGTTTCACAACGTATTTGAAACAAGCAATACTAAATGTACTCGCTGTTCATTGTGTTATTAATCGTCAACATTTGGTTGCAAAAAATCTGAATGAACGCCTGCATACCTCGCTCCATTACGTTAATAGAGCAGTCAATATGCAATTCCAGGGTATTTTAAACATGAATGTACAGAGTTTGATTTTAGATCCTTTAGCAAATGCAGATACAGCAGAATCATCAAATTTCGAAGAGGAACTCGTAGAACTCACAACTAAAGAAAAACTAATAGTAAAATTCAGAAATTGAGACTAAGAGTTTTGGTTTCAAAAATCAATATCAGCTCTCTACCCTGGATTGTGAGCAGTAGTACAGAAATTCTTAATGCTTTTCCTTTGCCGTGTCGTTTCCTGAGTGTGGACTCAGTGCAGTAGCCAATTTACTATTTAAGAAAGGGAACAGACTGCACATCACTGAGCGTGGCGATTTGTGACTGGTGTTAACGAAATTGGAACCCGATATTAACAAATTGTTAAAACTGTACCAGCTTTAACCATCTCATTAATTTTTTTTTTCTTATTAATTTTGTGTTTATTTTTGAGTTTTTAATTAATTTATACTTTATGATTTTTAATAGATAAATAGGCAAATAAAATAGGTATACATAATGTGCAATAATATTTTAATATTTAGTATAAATAACTATAATGGAAGAGGGTATATCGGAATTTTTTTTCTTGTCTCATCCAGAAAAACTGTGGATTACCTATTCTAATTCTTCTGGGGTTAAGCGAAATGTCCAGTCTAAAAGTGTTGTCCCAATTTCTCTGAATTTATTCTAGTTTGTTTTTCTATTGTTGTACCATTTGGGAAAATGCTCTTATAATGATGAGTTAGTGAGATAAACAGGAGATAAATCGAGGGATGATTCTGTTTAAAATAATTTTTTATATAGATCTCTTAAGATTCAGGAGAACTCTGCATTTGCATGAACTAAGAGGAAATATTCTTCAAATAATTTTGTTGGATGGGACTTTGTCAGATGAAACATGGTTGAAACATGAATGAAGAAAAGAAAAAACAAGTTCAAAAGGAAATCATCAAAATAATTTTAGTGTATTTCCGTATAACGATGTTAAATCATACCATCGTATTTTCGACAATATTAATTTTCAATACATAAACAAAGTAGTAATCATGGGCTATTGGTTCACTTCTAATTAATTTCAGCGGCAAAACCTCGGAAAATAGGTTCCTAAGTCGATTTTTGACGCGGCATTGCACTTTCGTCACCGCTTTTCGCATTCGATCTGTCAAATCATAGGGAAACACGCCGTCGACCGGGGCCCTAACGTGTGTGCCCGGTGTGAAAATAGTAGCTTCGGCGAGAGAATCGATCTGCGATGCATCGGATCACGCGAGATAAACCCGACCAGTGTCCATGTTGTAATAGGAAGCCCTTTGGGTCCTGCAGAACATGTCTTTAATTACTTGAGATAGGTCAAATACCCTCCATGTTACAAGTCGAAATTGGTTTTTGTTGAACGGAAAAATTGGGATACACTATCGACTGTTTACCTGGTCGTGGATTTTCATTGATCGTGAATATTACAGCCTGTTTCGGTGTAATTACAATTTAATTACTAGGCCTATATTACCCATCAAAGCAATTTTTGTCTCTTGTTGATTTCCATATTAAAACTCATGCATTTTCTCGTTCTTTTTTAGTTTCAAAATCGTTTATGGGATTTGAATGATCATTTTTCATCTATTGTGTTAAATTAAGGAAATATAGAGTTTGTAGAACAGTATTTGTTGATTTTGTTGACACGAAAATAAAGAAAAGAAATATACCATTATTAGTAAATACTTCATAACCAGTTGATATAAAAAAATTGTAGTCCAAAACATTCAACTGTATATAAGTCGTCAATTAATATACTGAGATGTTCTTAATCTCTTGAAGTCTATATTTTTTTGCATGTGATTTGTATGTATAGGGTACGTCAGAGAAACGAGCAAACTTAAATATCAAATTTCCCGCGCGTCTATCGGATAAGGGTAAATCTATCTTCACTGTATTTGCAGCATTATAGCATTAGTATACATGAATGCGTAAAGTGGTATAACAAGTATGTTAATTATTAAGGCATATTACAAAAATAATGATTGTATAGGGTGAATTTTTTAATGCATTCGAACTTTAAATTCAAATAAAACAAAAATTCGGACAAATGCCCGCCGCGGTTCCTTCGGACAAAGCGCATTCTATCACTTCAATTTGCGAGCACTTTTTCAAGCAATTGAGGTTTTATGTCCGCAATTGCCCGAGTTATGTTGGCTTTCTAGCAGGTCCTTGCTGGTTTATCGGCATAAACCAAAGATTTAACATGACCTTGGTGGTCAATTAACAAATCATTTCTCAAAAAAAAATAATAGAAAATTTCGGAGAGAAAATTATTTTTAATTTGATCAAATTGTTCCCTCAATAAATCGTTTGTTGCATTCGTTGTATGACATTTGGAGCCGTCCTGTTGGAACCACATTTCCTCCGTATCAATACCATTCAAATTCGGAATTAAATTATCATTGATCATTATACTCTAACGATCCCCATTATCGAATTGATAAATTTGGATCTTCATCAACACTGCCAGCAACAGCGGCGATATTTTCTTCGGAACGTACATTTTTTGTATTTGTTTTATTATCGAGCAGCGTAAAATACATTCGAAACTTGTCGATAATTCGGCAAAGACATTGGGCGATTATGGGCACCATAAAATACTATAACTTTGGCGCCCCGAACATTGATTTTGATAATACATTTCGACATTTTCCAAGTGTTGCTCTGATGTTAAAAGGTCGCATGATGAATTGCCAGATATTCGATATGTCATGATGATTGCCGTGATGAGACTTGCCATGTTAATTTGAGAGCGACCCCTATCGGAAGGTCGAAATCACTAAAAAAATCACCCTTTATAATGACAGCTCAATAATTATTTCGTCACCAATTCAATATTATTCCGCCATTGTAATAGCCTCCAGGTAGAGAAAGAATCTCTAAATATAGAAAGAGTTAAAGTAAAGTAGTTCGACGTAAGTCACTGCGTTCTGTTCATCTTACAATTTCGTTGAAAATTTGAGATAAATTTCAATAGAAATTTCTGGCAGTGAATGTATTGCGAGATGATGATCACGTTAGAAAACATTTTTGTTATCAGTTCTCAGCTCTTTTTGGCAGAGACTTTATTATTTTGGTTTTTGAAATTAACCAAAAATATTCTCGTGCATCTACGAGTATATCATCAATGTATATTACCGGTCATTACCTATGGTGCACAAACTTGGACATTTTCGTGGCAAATGGTGAACAAACTAACGGCAAAGTATCTCATAAAGTTCTGGTGGAAGAATCTTGGGTTTATCCGTGGCCGACAGAAAAAAGTATACCAGGTATAAAACCAAAATACAATGGTTGCTATTTATGTATCCGGAATAATAAATAAAAACAAATATTTATAATTGAAAATGGTTTTATTGTTTATTAAAATATTCTCCACGATAATTGATACACTTTTGCATACGTTTGAACCAATTTTCGTAGCACATTTTCCATTTCAATTGAGGCATCTCCAAAACATAAATTTTGAACGCATCAACCTCTTCTTCTTGTATCGAAAATCGTTGACCACGCAGTTTATTCTTCACGAACGGGAACAAAAAGGAACCATTGAGTGACAAATCATGACTGTACGGCGGATAACCCATCAATTCGATGTTTTGACCGGTCAAATATTGAGTTGTTCGATCCCATGTGTAAGAGCTCGCGTTGTTATGGTGAAGAATGATTCTGTGTCGCTGGTTGTTTTTTCTTATTTCTTCGGAGACTTCTGGCACACAAATGGTTGGATACCATTTAGAATTGACTGTTCTACGATTCTCTAGTGGGACTGCAGCCACATGCCTATTTATTCAAATAAAAACAGACCACCATTTGCTTGGAAGTGATTCTTACGTGAACAACTTTTGTTGGGATTGGCTCTTTTTGAAAGAACCATGCAGTCGACTGCTGTTTACTTTTGGGCTCATACGCATAGATCCAAGATTCGTCACCTGAGTAGATGTTATACACGGCTTTTAACGCACCATGGTTGTATCTTTTAATCATTTCTTTGCGCCAATCGACACGAGTCTTTTTTGAGCGATTGTCAAATTATGCGGAATCCAACGCGCACAAATCTTTTTCGCGGTTAAATGCTCATGTAAAATCTTGTGTATGTTTGCCATACCCAGGGATGTTTGTCAGCCCAGAGATGCCTCAGTCTCACGGTATGCCACATCGCGATCTTGCTTTATCAGTTCGCGCACAGTAACGGTGTATTTTGACAACATCCGATTTTGAACGACCTTATTTAAATTCTTCCGTGAGCGAATAACAGCCATGATTGAATTCACTAAACCAGTGATATACAGTGGTTTTAGATGGTGCTTCATGGCCAAAAGTCGAAGTGAGGTGATCAATGCACTGTTGTTTATATAAAGTCGTCAAAAGTCGCAGTAAATCACCGCACGAAAATATTCACGAGTTAATTCCATTTTTAACTGAGATGAAAGTTTCAAGTTACTAAACAACGCAAATAGCATTCGTATGATAAAACGTTTTGAGTACGTATACAGTCAACAATGTCAAATATTACTATGTTCATGTCAGATGACGTCTAGCAACACCATTGTTACCAATTCCGGATACATAAATAGCAACTCTAGTAGATCGGGCAACACAATTTTTGCTTAAATGGAACTACATAAAACCCATCGCTCGCGTAAACAATAATTGATGGAACGGAAGAGTGATGAGATGAAGACCGCCAATGGGTAGAAGATCGAGAGGAAGGCCAGTTGCACGATGGTATGATGACATTATAAAAGTTGTAGGACTGTCCTGTATTCAAAATAATCAGAAGGTCTTTGCGCAATTCTAAACACAAAGTGGCTAGAAGAAGAAGATTATATAGGCAAAAGTGTCAAATCTAACAAGAAATCGCCTTTCAGGTACCTAGTGCCTTTCAGGCAGTAAAGCCGGATGCTCTTTGATAGATCAAAGCAAAACATCTACTAGCGTTGGTAAGCATTTCGGGAAACTAACTGTCAAGCAAAAAGTAAAAGTTGATAACTTGAGGCGGCTGCTAACCAGGGTTAATCGATATTTAATGACTATGGTTCAGACCCCGCGTAAAATTATCAGTTCAGTTAGACAACAAAAAACCAGTTAGATAAATGTAATATTAATTTTACATACAAAACGATGGATAAACGGTAGTTTAGGTATAAATTAATATCAACTATATAAAAGCATTGGAAAGAAAAATTATATTAACTTTCATTTTATTAATGAAGGCAATTTTTATTATTTGTGCTATTTTATTTAATCAGACAACTTTTTATTAATATCAATAATACAAAAGTTGTGAAAAGAAAAATAACTTCATTTTCATTAATTCTAATAAAAAGTACTGGAGTTCATTTTTATTTAGTCGGGCTATTTTCAATGAACTGATGGCGAGATCCATGGAAGAAATAGTAAGGGTATTCAATATGTTGGAAAAAAACAAGAGAATATGGCCTAACAACTAATGAAAACAAGATCAAATATAATAATTAATTTACTCATTAATTGTGCAGAAAATAAGAATTATACGATAGACAAAGTTCAGCAAACCAAATATCCAGGAGTAACATTAACTTGTAAAGGGGATGAAGAGAAAGAAATAGAGAAACGACTAGCGAAAGAAAGCAAATTCCGCAGAAATGTTTTCAAAGATTTTAAGGGCACAGAATATAACAAGGGGAGAAAAAATAAGAGTGTGCCAAACAGTACTAAGAACCACGTTTATGTATGCATGCGAGACATGGACAATGACAAAGAAGGACAAAAGTTAGCTGGAAGTCTGGGAACGTAAAATATTAAGGAGGATTTTTGGAGCAATTAAAGTTCAGAACGAATTAAGAAGAAGAACAAATGGAGAAATAGACATTGTTTACAAACATTGTTAACAAACATTGTTTAGGTGATGAGTGCGCAGAGAGCTCGATGGCTCGGGCACATAACGAGGATGCCCGGCAAGAGATGGGTTAAAAGAATACTGATGAGAGAAGGGAGAAGGAGAACGAGAGGGTAACCGAGGAAGAGATGGCTGGATGAAGTGATGAAAGATTTGGAGAAAGTGAGAATCTAGGACTGGAAGAATGATGATTTGGATGGAAAAGATGGAAAAGAAGAGTGAAAGATTTCGAAGCCAAGGGCTACTTGGCCTATAGAGCAGCTGAACATTGTTAATATTATAATTTTTTTATCAACTATATAAAAGTTGTGCCAAGAAAATTAACATACCTGGATATAAAAAAAACTCGAATGGCCTATGCTCAATTCTCGGCACAAAGTGGCTAGAAGAAGAAGAAGATGCTATAGAAAGAAATATATTTTGGAGAGGCAGAAGTGCCAAATCTAATAAGAAATCCTCTCTGATAGATTTTTTATATTAGTCATACACTAGTTGGTAAGCATTTCGAGAAACTAACTGTTAAGCAGACACCAAAACTTGATATCTTGTGCCGGCTGCTAACCAAAATTAATCGTTAGCTAATGACCATGGTTTAAAGACCACGTTAAATTGTAACTTCAATTAGATTGAAAGTTTCAATTAGACAATGAAAAACGATTTAGAGAAATTTAATATTAATTTTCCATACACAACGATGGCTGTGTATAAATGCTACTATTGATATAAATTAATATCTGCTATATAAAAAATTACATTAACTTTCCGTAAATCTAATAAAGGGCTTTATAGATGGTTAATTTTTAATATTTGTACTATTTTTATTTAATCAGGCTGTTTTTATTGATATTATCTGTCATAAAGCTGTGCAAATTACATTAACTTATATTAGCTGTATTAAAAGACATTATAGATGGTTATCTTATAATATTTGTGCTATTTTTTATTAATCTCAACTACATAAAAGTTGTGCAAGGAAAAATTACATTAACTTTTATTAAATATAATAAAAAGCATTAGAGATGGTTATTTTTTATTATTTGTGCTATTTTTGTTTAATCAAGTAATTTATTATAATATTAACTTACATAAGGTGCGCAAAGAAGAATTACATTAACTTTCATTACATCTAATGAAATATATTATGGTTTGCTATTTTTTGTTATTTGTGTACTTTTTCTTATTTCTGCGGCTGTTTTATTAAAATCTCAATCTCCATGGGGATATATTTATATACACTTGACTAAATTACTTTTAAACAGCTTTTATATTTCACGAGGCATAGCACGTGCTCTAGTAATATATTGAAGCAATATATCTCAAAACAAACTTATATTTAATTATACAGCTATTATCATATTTTTTTCTAATTTTATATTTCACCCAATCTATTCACGACATTCATATTTTAATTCTCAACTGTGTATGTATTTCCATTAATATTTACTAACAGAAACTAAGTAAAATATTGATTTTAAACTATGTTTAATAACGAGACAACCATATTTAATTAAAATAGATTTATTATTTATTCCATTCATTTTAATGATTCTAAACTTAAAATTATTATGCAAAAAACGCATCATAAATACATTTTGTTATTCTTTTTCTTAATATAACATATCAAGTAATTAATAAGATATGTCTTTCATAAATAAATATATGTGAACGATTTCTAACATCTGTTCTTTTCGAGTTTTTTTTAAGATTCACAGTTCATGCTCTTTAAGGACATGGAGAAAACCCTATCAAACACCCCATAGCACCCCCCCCCCCCCACACCATGTCGAAAAACCCATCCCAAAAACCTCCTCTGATACCACCCCATAGCGTCCCAGAGTCTACCACAACGTCCCATAGAGGAAGAGAGATGGGGTTACATAGGAGAAATTGTCGGGTGTGTTGGAATAGAGATAGAACGTTTGATGTGCTGTTTTTGGAGGGTCGATTCTCGGAAAAATGGTTAACATTTGATTGGAAATTTATTCCATTCCACTTAAAACATTAAGATTATTATTTTAATTAACCAGATATAGAAAATCTCCCTAAAAATTGTTCCAATCAAGCAGTGTTTTTATTTTTATTATTAGGTATTGGTTTCGCAAATAAGTTCATTCGTTTTTTTGGAAAGTGATGATACATTACAATTGGAGGGTACCAAATTCGATGACAACGAATTTTGACAACGAGACGAAACATCACATTCAAGACAATATATTTTTTTATGGTTAATAAGATTATAAGGTCTAAAGTTCTAGTGATAAAACACATCTCAGTTTCTCTAACTGAATACAGCATATAGTTCAGCCAATCCTGTATAACGGCAATATTATGATAAGGATAATACCTTCATAATTCTAACAACCGCGAAAATAATCGTGTTGGAATGCAATCCCGCTTTCAAAGTTGTTTGCTACTTTCCACTGCCGTACTTCAAGATCATTTACTCACTATGTCATAATAATTAATGCCTTTTAAGTTTTTCGTAACAGCTAGTACCTTTATAATTCCAACAACCGCGAAGATAATCGTGTTGGTATGCAATCCCGCCTTCGAAGTTGTTTGCTACGTTCCACTGCTATACTCCATGATCATTTACTCGCCACGTCATCAAAAATAATGCCTTTTTGGTTTTCCGTAACTATCTAGATCAAAATATAATTTTTCTTATTGTTTATTATTATTATTTATTTTGTTTATTATAATTATTATGTTTATTATTTATTTTGTCTAATTCAAAATAATCCATTTTTACTGCAATATACATATTCCAACATTTTTTCCAATCTTCTAAACAGTTTTTATGCTTGATATTTGATATTTTCTTTAAACAGACCAGCAAACTCTCTTGATGGTTTCAAAACGGCATCCACGAAGTGGTTTTTTCAATTGAGGAAAAAATCACATAGTGTCATATCTGAGAAATAAAGTGTTTGCTCAATTTTTAGCGAAAAAATATTCGAACAATTATTGTGGTGTGCGATGGTGCAATATTGCGATGCAACAAACCACAATGCAAATTGTTTTGCCACAAATTTAGATGGTATTTTTCGAATGGACTTTAATACTTAACCCGTTATGATTACACAGTACAAGATCCTTAATTTTGGTTAAATTTTTCTCATTGGTTGACGTGGAAGGTCTTGAGTGAAGTTTATCTTAAACTGCTTCTCTACCATCGGACTAAAATCCTTGAATTACTTACAAACATTTTTTTTGGTACCCTAACGTTTTGTTAACATTTTTAATTTAATTTTGTCTAATAATTCGTTTTTCAGACAAAATTTAATACAAATCAATTTTAAAAATGACCTACAAATATTTCTTAAGAATTAAAAAAGGCGCTGTAATTTCGAACTTAAGTAACAACATCTGTATTGATTTTTCCTTAAAATCAATTGTTTTCTAATCAACAGTTTTTTAAATATCAACAGTTTTTTAAATTAAGCTCTTTCTTATATTACCTAGTTTCATATTTGCTCTTTCACTTTATTTAATTCCTCACACAATTCTTGTTATTATTATTTGTTAGAATATCGACTGCAGAACGAAATTCAGGGAACCAGTTGCGCCTTATATGTTTTGTTAAATACATATTTAACATATTAACATACAATTACATATTTAACATAGGTTATTAAAAAAAATACTGCATAAAACTATGCGGTTATACTATTTCCTGGAGTAAAAAAATATAAATTTTTTACTCGCATACTACAAAAACCTCTACAGATTATTTTCTATCTATAGTCAATGGTTATTATGAGAAGCAAGTTTATTAATTTTAACAATTACGATACTCATAACTCATACTATAACATTAACCCATTCTTCATATTATTCTCCGGAAAGTTTCCCTACAGACTACCATTTTTACCCCAATTGACTACAAGATTTTTGAGAAAAATATGTTTTGATTCCTTTGAAAATATCCTCTAAGAATTAAAATAAAATTTAAGACCTTTATTGTATCAAGATATCTGCCAAAGCTAAAATTAATAGCAGCAGGACATTACAGTTAGGATGTTGAAACATTGTTATATATATATATATATATATATATATATATATATATATATATATATATATATATATATATATATATTTACGTTTTGTTTGTTGTTTAGATGCTTAATTAGATGTTAGATGAGATGTGTTGCTTAATTAGATGTTTTGTCCCTTGGTGTGCAGACTCTTCAGGGTACCGACATAACCACTCTCGTCAAGAATAGGGAGACTCTCTCCTCAGTCAACAACCCATACTTTCGCCGACTTTCCGTCGGATCGCGTATGCATGTAGTGTTAGATTTCTATGGATAGCGTGCAATTAGACAACAGTAGCTGAGTGTCATACACTCAACTGCTGGGTTCCACAATCCCATATGGAACACATAATAACCTGCTTCTCCTCCTAAATGAGCAGTTTGTTAATGGCTTGACTGGTTGGGTATATGTTTCATCTCTTAATGTTCAGACTTTTCAGAGTTTGAAGTGGTTCTATTAAAATGTCTAAAAACTATTTTTATGAAAGGAAGTTTAAGTTTTCGTGAAATAGCAGGACCGGATCGGATTTATGCTTTATGCATGTTGTACAAAATCGACATGAAAACATCTGGCAATTGCGTGATGATTTTGTTGAAGCTAGAGGTAGAACTGTTTTGAGAGTAGATTACATCTACTTCCAAAGAGATCTATGTTTATCGTCCTTATTTAGTGATTTTTTTTTACATCGCCCTAGTAGATGCATCGCTTGGAATGGTACCGATCAAAAATTGAATGGGTCTTGAAACGGAACTCAATTTTCTTTACTATTTAGATTTTGATTAGGTTATCACGATAAACGTAAAAGAGTCAGAAATTTTCTCGATGAAAGACAAAATTTATATTGCCGCACTTGAATAATGTTATGGGGAGCTATATGTTTGGATTTCAGTGATCCTTGGTAACCATTTCAAAAAGTTAAAATGCAGCCGGTTATATAACCGAAGAATTACAGCCTGTCGTTACATCTTATTTGCACACTTGACCAAATTTAATTTTTCTGTAAGATAACACCAGACCGTTTACAGCTCTTCAAGTAGAACAGTTTTTAAAAGAATACCTTAAGATATGAATTCTTTAACAAAAATATTCCGGTGTCATTTCCGCAGTTCGAGCATGTGAAAATTCATCTCAAAATATAACTTAAAAAAGTAAGCTCGATATTTTTTGAGATTTATACGGGTAATAAAAGGTGATAAGAAGGCAGAGAAGTGTAAGCTCAGTCTAATTTAATTATGATTCATTATTCTGATTGCCAAATTAATTAAAAGTGCTAAAGGAAAAACATGACAACTAACAGTAAAATTCAGAAATCCCACCCTAACGAAAGTGCGAAGCGTCAAAATGAAAAACAATGATAAATATATGATCACAAGAAACTGAAATACACAACATCGGAATTAAGACAAATAAAATCATAGTTATGCCAATCCATAATATAAGAACAAAAGAATAAATTCGAGGAATAGTAAACACATTTGGATATCTAGGCAGTGTTCTGCTATCATCAGGAAAAAAGATATAACTATCCAAACAAAGTTACGAGTCTATAACACAATAGTATAATCAAGACTATTATATGTAAATAAATCGTGGGTGCCACTAAAAAAACGACAATATATGTAACTGAAATATAATACCTAAGAATGAGATGCAATACCAAATTAGACAAAATAAGGAATGAACAATTTTGAAAAATAACAAAACATGAACCAATCATATTAAAACTAGAAAACAGACAACAGAACTGGTATAGTTATATTTTGCGAATGAACCCAGAAACAATAGCTAGAAAAGTAAGCAACTAAAATAGGGGAAAATACAAGAGAAGAGAATAATCTCAATATCAGAATAAATAGAGGAAATAGACAAACGAATCTGGAGTGGTTATACAGAATTAGGCGTCTTAATCGCCATAAGGAATGTAGAGTAAAACTGGAAGAAGATTTACTTGAAGAAATAAAGGTGATTAAAGATTTGGATAAACTAGATGAAAACATTGATAGAAAAAGTTTTTTATTTGAAAAAGTATTAATTATTTTATTAGTTTTATTTTTAAAAAGTTATTTATTGGCAGGGTACTTACACACACGGGTTTTTTGGTGATCGCCAAATTGAATGAGTTAAAATATGGAAGGCGGAAGCATCCATCATATTTATTCATCCTCTTCACAATTCTACTTAGATCCAAAATTCAATTAACTCTTCGATAGTACGTATTTCAAATAAAACGAAGAATCCGTAGCTGGCAGGTATTTTGCCATAGAAAAACATATTGCAAATCTTCCAGAAATTCACATCAAAAAAGGGATAGAATCATTATCGAAAATTTAGAGAAAGCATACTGGAGTTGCAACTGCTATATCGAAAAATAAAACTTACTTTATTACTAAACTAAAAAGGAAAGTTTTTCGTTGTTAAGTAAGTAAAATTTTGATCAGCGTTCATCTAGACAATATTTACTATTTTACATGTTCTATCCATACAGAAGTATTATACTATATACGAATACTATTTTATGTAAGTAAATCTTGAGAGCTAATAAAAAGACATGAAAAATATAGACAACTAAGAAGTAATACCTAAGAAGAATGACATTGAAAACAAAATTAGACAAAATAAGGAATAACAATTTGGAAAAATTACAAAACAAGAACCAATCCCATTAAAACTAAGAAAGAGGCAACTAAACTGGTATGGTTATATCATTCGAATGAACCCTGAAACAATAGTCCAAAAGATAATGGAAACAGGATTGCGTAGAAAAAGAAAGAGAGGTAGATCAAGAAAAACCTGGGTGGAGAAAATAAAGAAAATATGATAAAGAGAAGAAAAACAATGCAGATGATGAAAATAATGTCATAAGATCAGTATAAATAGAGAAGATAGATCACACGTCTTTCAACATGGTGAATTTATTGACATAGTACCTCTGAGTCGGTGGAGAGTGTTGAAAAAAATAAATAAAGTAATTCACTTATAAAGCGCTTAGTTATATAACTAATGATGTGGAAATTAAACTTTGTACTGTCTTCAAATCAAATCATCTTTAAGAAATATATTTAATTCTTCTTTAATAAGAAATAAGATATTGTGTTCTCTATATATTGTTTTGTATTTTAGAATGAAAATAAACAAAAGAAAACCTAACTGTAACTTGTGGTTTCAAGTTAAAACCTTGTTCTTTTTTTCGCGGAATGTCCCAGGTGCGATAGAGACCGATCGCCACATACGAGATAGACATATGAAGGACAACAGATAGTGAGATAGATATAGGCGCGTTCGGCCTTAACCTCTCCCGGTACGGCGCATAGGCCGTTTTGTTATGTACTTTACTTATATACTAAAATTTCTATGTACCAAACGGGCTTTCAAAATTTCAGGGATGCAAAATTTTAGTATCTAGCTGGCTGCGAAAAGTTCCCTTTCACAAAACCCCCAACCTAGCCTATACCTACAGTTTTAAACAATTTGAAGTTCTTTCAAACCGGAAAAAAGTGAGTTTTCACAAACATATCTCCCCAGTTTTTTTTTCTTCTCTCGTTTCCTGCCGTTCTTACTTAAGTCAGATTTACTTGTTTTTTTCGAACTGATCTTGTGTGTGCCTTATAGCCTGTAGGAGTTAATGTGACTTTTGTAGAGGTTTGACTTTAAAAAGCTGTTGCATGGCCAATATATTTTTGATTTTTTTTGTTCAGTAGATTACATAATGCATTTTTTTATACATTCATAAAGCAAGGTTGAGATGCTTTATTATCGTATTTAGGTATAAACATAACTTATTTTCAATTTTGCATATTGTTGTTTAATTTACACATATCTTGATAATCGCCGAAGAAACGTTTACATACTCTTCATCAAAAATTTATTTTTAGTTCCTGGAAATGCGTGTATAAAAACAAATTTAAGGCTATTTTAAATTTTGGGCGGAATATTTCAAATATATTGCATCAATTAAGTTTTTTATTTTAACTTAAATTTTTCCTTTTATGCTGCTTATTTTCGGGAATTATTAACAAATTGTAATTATTTTTGTTTTTTTTGTTTGATATTTTAAATAGAAAGAATTAAGTTAATACAAAGTAGTTGAAATATATGTCCTCTTTATTTTTGCGCGATTCATAAAGATCACTAATAAACTCAAATAGAAAAATTACAGAATTTGACGGCCAAATTATTCGTTCTTCAATTTACTGATAGTTAAGTTATATCTGTTATAAGCGCTTTCGTATAGATAGATTTTTTTGTAGATATATTAGTATTAGTTGAATTAGTTGATTAGATATATTAGATATATTAGTATTAGTTAGAAATGACACATTTCTAACCGTCGGATATATTATTGAGTGACGTTTATCTAGACCTTTACTGCCAAATATCTTTATCTTTCCATCAATATATCGTTTTTATTCAAATATTTTTACAAATGCGATTTGTATGCCAAAATGATTATATTTATTACCACTTATAACTTTAAAAATTTACAATCAAATAAAATTATAAATTATATAATTTTTACGTTTTATTAAAATCATTATAATTATTATTTTCAAGCTATATAAACAATGCCAATATTCTCGCTGTGAATGCAAAATTATTTGATAGCTTCATCACTTGAAAGTTTAATATAAGAAATTTAGATAAAGGGTACGACATAATTTGAAAAGTTCGTAGAAGTAAAAATGATTTTAAAATCACTATGAATTATTTGGTTTATTTTTTGTAACTGTTAATATAAAAAGCCTGATAAATAATAGCCTGATAAATAGAGTTGGCCAAAAAAGAAGTATTTATTTAACTATAATTTGAAATAGAAATGATCCATAAGATTAAGAGTTTTCTTCATCTTCTTTTTAAAAGTAATTACTTTTTTAAAGTAATTTAGCGAGTTCTTTAATAAGTGATGTTAGAAAACTTAATTTCTGCTTCGCCCACAAAAGACATGTGCCGAATGAAGAAAAAGAGGAGCATCGGATGACGCAATGTACATTTCCATTGATTTTTGGAACTTGTTCTTCACCTATATTATTATATTCCATCTAGAGTCTAGCCGCTGCAAAACAAATAGCTTTTCCATTGATCAAAGCTAAGTATTTATTTAATGCAGCTTGTAGTACATTCAGTTAAGATTAGAGTTTATGTCTTCAGCGTCTGAAACTATCTCAAAGTAGATAAGTTCTTAAAATTCAGCAAAACACAGAGCAACGCTCTTCTTAAGAACATGTTTTATCCGTTTACTCATTCTGCCATTTGTTTGAAATTTAACAATTGATTAAGTTTAGGACTTTGAAGGACACTGATTTATTTTTATCAAAAGCATATTTTAACCGATTGCATGTTCATTCTGCGGACTACGACTTCTATAAATATTATCCAGAATAGATTAATCATATCACCGTAGATTATGAAAAAAATTACTTTACGGATAATCAGACAATATTTAGTGAATTGGCTTCAACACCTTAACACAGGCCTTTTGAATATATCGAATCAAAAACCCAATTATAGATAAGCTCCGATTATTCTAAAATTATAAAAACTTAAATTTCCATTTATTAAATTTCTTCTGCTAATATTCAAACATCTTTCACTTTAACTTCACTTCAAATATTGATTTGAAGATTTCAACCAAAAAAAACTCCTGAATATATGAATTAAATCAATTGACAGAAATTTAATAATTCTCCTATAGGGAAATACAAAATAATTTTGGTTATCGTAAGTGACGATCATAGTTATTAAATCATTGGATATTTTATGATTTGAGGTAAACATTCCCAATAGCTGTATTTAACGCATATTTCATATACAGAATGTGCACGTTTTAATGTACCAGAAAATGTATATAACAAGAGGATCCAAAGTTTTTAATTATTTTAACAGTTTGTTACAATATATCCCAAAGGGCATTCCGCAATTGCTATAATAAAATGTTGTATTGATGCGTAGGAAATTACCCAACAGTAAAGGGACAACAAACAACAGTTTTTTCAAGAAAGAAAAGCACATTACATTAAACTGTATGATGAGTATCAACCGCTTGAAATAGTTCACACTATAGCTTTGACTTTCTCTTCTTACGGTCATTATACTGAGGTCTCAGAGAAGGACTTGTTCCCAAAAGTCCCCAAAAGTCCTTGCCTCCACATGGACTTTAGCGTTGATTTGTAAATCAGCAATTGCTTGGGAACTAGTAAATTGAGCAAGAGTCTGTAAGGGTCTGTTCTATTGATTGTAAGGTTCGAATGTTAAAAATAAACTTCAACGATTCATTCATAGTGTTTGAAGACACAAGAACAGTAATTATATAAGGTCTTATGATTTTATTTTTCATCTAGGGATTATTATAACCTTTGTGTTATGATACTTTTGTGTTACGATAAAGATTTTTTTTTCCTTTTTTTGGTCAGGTATTTTGAAAATTGTTTCCTTTTTTTTAATACAATTGATTGCAAAAAAAATGACCCATTTCAACAAAATAGTGAGTTGAAATATATATTTAATCTTTGAATAGATTTGTTGAAAATCGTAGTATTATCAAGGACAATAGAGAATACTCATATATGTTCATATATGTTCAAATATCTTTATATCATGTGCTACATAAAATTTCAAAGAAAAAAACGGAAATTTTTGAGAGTGTGACCCACCGTTGAAAATCATATGAATTAGAAAAGTTTTTTCTAAAACTTGATTTAAAAGATGTATAACTAAAATCCTTGAAAAAACCCTTCATCCATCAAACTAGAAGTATATAGGATCGGTATACTACATAGGAAGTATATAGGATCTATAGGATCATTTTAAACAAAATTTGAATGGCTTACCTCAAAAGATTAATAGTTCAGAATTTATTGACGGTTTTATAAAAAACGGCTCAACATATTCGAAAAATAACAAAATTGCATCAAACCAGCGGGAATTGTAAGATCGAGAAAATAATCTGACTGGGTTTTAAATTTTGAATTATTTTCTGAGATTTGGTACATTCAGACTTGTATCCTCTGTACTGTATCTAGTGAATCAACCTTCGTATACGCCATGTCAAATAGTCTATATTTACTTTAGGACTATAAACTAAAATGTTTATTAAACTAAGAGATTTAGCCCTATACACCAAATATACAATTTTAAATATAGTGAAAATTTTTGATCTTTGCTTATTTATTTAAAATGAATTTCCATTATGTATCGGTTATCTCAGTTAAATTTAACAATTGAATTACATTTTGTATATGATTTTATATGTTAAATAGTACATATTTTTATAATTTATATCACAATGTTGATTATTATTATGTAACTAAAATTGTTTTTTTGTTTCAGAAATTCACCAGTCGACCAACAGTACAATAAATTGTGATTCCCACTCGTTTTTCGGCCAATTAAAAAATAAACAAATCTAGCATGTCCCCCCACTTACAGTTCGCAGTGAGCTACAAATACTACCTGAAGAATAACGAGGACTTTTTTTAATACGTTATTTTTGGATATATCTCTCTCACTCAAGGGCGTACCTCCACATTCGCGGTTTACAATTTTTACTCGCCATAATTTTGCGTTACCGTTACCGTTACCGGCGAAGTTATTGTATTGGAGTACTGTATCGGGCAAACAAAACATCAAACTTACAGTCTCAGTACACTAACTTTTACCAAAACACACATTTTGCGTTGTTAGGGCTTGAATATCAACACTTTCAGTTAACTTAGAGTTACCACAACATTAACAGGGCAATATATATATATAACAAATACGGGCTAGTTTTTTCACTAATACAATAAACCGGAACAACGTTTTACAATAGATTCTGTTCAATTTTCGATAAGCTTGATTAAGATTTAACACTATTCAGTTTCGATTTTCGAGGTGAAAAAAATCTGTGATCGAGAAGAATTTTATTCTTTACCGTTTAGGAGTAATAAAAAAGTATATTTACAGTTATTTTCTAAAAAAGAAAACGCTAAAATTGAAAACAATATTTTTCCAAGATTTTGACGTATGTGCCTTATAGTGTCGGCCTTAAAGTAACTTAGAACTTTGTATATTATTATATAAAAAAATCTTATTAAAAAAATAACAAAAAAAACTAATAACGAAACAAAAACTTATATCGTGGCTTATACTTAAATAGTAATAAATTCGAGTTTATTCGGTCTCGTTAGTACAAAAAAATTAAAAATTTAAGACTTGTTAATAATATAAAAAATTTGTAAAGAAAACACTTGTATAAAAAAGACTAATACACATTTACACCCCAATCGTGACACTTGTACACACTATTTACCGTCGTCTAAACACGCTATTCCGTATCGATTATACCTCTACTCAAGAAAGAAGATTTTCTGGAAGAAGAAGATTTTTGGGTAAGTTAAATGTTTGTCAAAGCATGATGTTAATATTTTATTTTCAACTTATAAACACATACTATATCACTGTTATTGAAACCTGTACTAAAATTAAGCCATATCAAAAATAACATGATTTCTTAACTTGGATCAATTTTACAATACGTAGATAATAGTTTTTAATAAAAATTAAAATAATTTTTAAGTTTACATCAATATTATTATTGCTACTATTATTCTGATTGATTCACAATATTCTTCTAAGCTTTTGTAAGATACGAGGATCGTTCAATAAGTCCTTAGAAATTATTTGTTATTAATAAGCATCATTATTCATTTGATAACTGTCAAAGTCTCAGTTATATTCATCACATGGTTTTATTTTTATTTTCGTTTGAAACAAGAAACTGAAATGGTTGAAACTTTTGATTATTTAGAAAAATGGAAAAAATGAGTTTCGAATGGTGATTAAACGCTTATATTTTTTTTCCTTTATTTGGGTTTTTTGCCACTATCTTTAATTTAAATATTTAAATATTTGAATACACAATCAGTAAAATAAACAAACACACAGTAAACATTACCTATATATAATTTTTGGTAGTATGTCACTGTCATGAAAATCTATTGTTGTCAATGTAAGTATCGTTGACATATACAAAAAAATATATTTACTTTCACTCGTTACTTTATATATTACAAATTAATATAATTTATTTTTTAGTTTAGTTTTGAAAACGGGGGAAGAGTACCCTCCGAAACGTTAACGTTAAAAGTTTGTAAAATTTTTTATAACATTTTTATATCTTTAAAATTTTGTTCGTTAGGCAAATTTATTAGAAAAAAGAATCACTGAGAAATTTGTCTCCGTTTGGTTTTTTGTTTTTACCCAGTGATTTTTTCTTTAAATAAGAACAGGTATTTTTGATATTTTTTGAGTTTTAGATAGTGGCGAAAACACCAAATAAAGGAAAAAAATATATGCACACGCCACAATCATTCAAACATTATTAAACGCTTATATTTAAAAGGCTTAACACCGAAAGAGATAGCTGAGTTGGATAAACTTCATAGCACATCTGTTCCTGTGTTCGCAACTGTTTATAATGGATAAGTGAGTTTAAACGTGGTCGTACACCCACAAAAAATGAACATCGTTCGGGACGTCCAGTAGAATTGCCTACTCCCGAAATGATTGAGAAAATCCACGACATGGTTTTAAGTAATCGACGATTCAAAGTGCGCGAAATAGTCGCGGTACAGTGTTTTCAATTTTGCACGAAAAATTGGGTGTGAAAAAAATTTCGACAAGATGGGTGCCGCGTTTGCTCTCAGTGGAGAATAAACGCAATTGTGTGGTCGACTCTGGGGTTGTTTTCGCCCTTTTTCGTCGCAATCCTGATGGGTTTCTGCGTCGATACATAACTACACTACTACATACACTACTACACTTCAGAGACAAAGGAACTATCAAAACAGTGGATTTTTGAAGGCGAACGGGCTCCTAAGAAGGCGAAGACGGTGAAATCGGCTGGCAAGGTTATGGCCATAGTTTTTTGGGATGCAAGCGGAATAATTTATACCGATTACTTGGAAAAACAATAACTGGAGAGTATTATGCGTTGTTATTGCACTGGTTGAGAGAAGAAATCAAGAAAAATCGTCTTCATTTGAAAAAGAAAAAGATCATCTTCCATAAAAACAATGCACGGGTGAACACCTGTACAGTTTCAATGACCAAAATCATGGAATTAAAGTTCGAATTATTAAAACGTCCGCCGTATTTACCGGATTTGGCCCCCAGTGGTTTTTTTTTATTTCCGAATTTAAAATAATGACTCAGCGGACAACGGTTCACATCGAACGAGGAGGTCATCGCCCAAACAGATGCCTATTTTGAGGACCTCTAATAATCTTAGACGGCTTTAAAAAGTTGGAGAAATGCTTGGAAAAGTGTATAGAGCTAAAAGGAGATTATGTTGAAAAAAAAAAAAAAAAATGTGTTTTTCTATCTTTTTCTAAGAACTTATTGAATAACCTTCGTATCTCATATCTCAGATATAACACCTTAAAAGAATCGTGAGATTTTTAAAATCGCTGCTAGATTTTGACACCATCTGCTTCAGAAACTGTTATTAAGATATTAATGTGAAGATATAGTTGCACTACATAATAACGTATTTGTTTAAATATTAATAATGACTTACTCTTCGATATCGACACTTCTATATAGTCCCAATATCGTAAGTTTATCTTCAAAAATGTATGTATATACACACTATGTCAAAAAAATAATGGAACTTTTTAAATTTAAAGAAAACTACTAGCCCTATCTATTGAAACAATAAAAAATCTGAAACATGTATGTCTCCACTATAAAACGTGACCGCCATGATTAAAATCGATCAACGGATTGACAATTTATAACGCTTAAAGTTACAATACCTTTTGTCACCTCGTCACAAAAACACGATGGAACAATACCTATATATATATATATATATATATATATATATATATATATATATATATATATATATATATATATATATATATATATATATAACATATATATATATAACATATATATAACCTATATATAAATCTGTTTCAAGCTCGGTAAAACTTTTATAGAAACATTTGAATTGATGAAAAAAGTTTATGGTGATGATTGCTTATCCCGTACATGTGTGTTTGAATGATATAAACGATTCCACAATGGCCGTGATGCTTTGAAAGGCGATCCAAAGCAAGGCCAGACAAAAAATAGAACTCTCGATGAGTTGGTGGAAACAATGTTCGCCTACTATGTGAATTCGTCTGTGAGACGGATAGCGGAGGAACTAAATATGACCAAAGCATTATTCACGAAATTTTGATAAAGGATTTAAATAACTGAAAGTCTAGGTTCGATTTGTTTCTCACGCCTTAAATGTGGATCAAGAAATTGCTCTGAATTGGGGATCAAGAAATTGCGCTGAAAGTAATGAACGAATACAATGTTAATTTGTTTTTACGACTCTAAACGTATTATACCTCGAGGATTTTTTCCACGAGGTAAAAATTTAACTGGTTAATATTTAGTTAATATTATCTTGGTGTTATGGAGAGTTTGTGGAAGAGAGTCGTTTGAGTATATCGAGCGTTGGGAAGTTGTTTCTTGTTACACGATAATGCACCATCTCACAGAACCGTCGATGTTTGTGAATTTTTGGCAAAAAACTAGTCCTTGTGCTTCAAGATCCTCCGTATATGCCTGATTTGTCTACGTGTGCCTATTTTCTGCGTTCTAAACTCAAACTAGCCAAAAGGAACATTTTATAATAGTATTACACATTGAGCCGATTTTGAAAGACGACATCAAAATATTTGCTTGCATTGGTTGACGATGCTCAGCGGTGTATTGATGCGAAAGGGATATATGTTGAGGAAAAATAAATCATTTTAACAATATCTAATTGTTTTTTTTTAATTTGAAAAGTTATTTTTCTGACAAACTGTGTATGTATGGCTGTGCATTCCTACGGACTTGGAGTCACCATTGAAGGCTTTGCTGATCTTTTTATAGCAGCAGATTACTCCGCATCTACTTCTCATTACCTCTATAGTTTTCTGTTTAACTTGTCGATAATTCTTCTCCATCCCTTGGTAAATCAATTCATCTTATGTCTCTTACTTAGTCATTCCATCTTGCTTAGGGTCTTTCTCTCAGCCTGTTACCCACTGGTCTCGAATTGGCGATGCGATATAGTGCTTCCCTGTTGCTTTCTGTGGATGTATCTATACAATATAATTCTTTGCGCCTTTATGTAACGTACTGGAACGTCTTATTAGTTAAGCAGCCCGATTTCTTGATCCCGATTCATGTTCATAAGGTGTTAGGATCCTGATTCGTTCAGCACTTTTCCTGATTTCGTAATTCTCGTTCCTTCTTAGGTCCATACATTGTATTTATTATTTTCCTCTCGAAGACTCATAGTTTTTCTTCCACCCTGGGTGATTAGGGTCAGCGTTTCTAGTGCATAAGTTACATTGAGTTATATCCAATATTTGTATCTCTTAATAAAATTCTGAATATAAGTATGTTTTGTCGTCTGTTATTGTTGTCGTTATTTCTGTTGACAGATATTTAAATTTGTCCACTTACTTAAACTCTAATTATCCTATCGTTTTCTGTTCCTTTCTGTTTGCCATCGATCTACTACATTTCATATATTTTGTCTTTTCTTTGTTTATATCGAAACCTCTAATTTGGGTTTCCCCTTCTATTTCTGTAAGTGTTTCTTGTAGACTTCAGACTTGCAGTCTTATAGACTGCTTTTCTAAATATGATATTGAGGTCGTCTGCGTATTTATTATCGCCTATTTATTATCTGTAGGGATTTATTTCCTATGGTTATTCAATCTAGTGCTGTATTGAAAAGTGTAGAAAGTCGTCTCCTTGTTACTCTTCTATTGATTTCCATGTTTTCGAATTTCCTTCTTTGGTCACAACCGCTGCTTTTGATTTTTTTTTATCATCACCGGGCTTCCAAGACGTTTTGGATAGCGCATGGAGGAACGGCAAAGCACCGATGTGGAGCATGGCTGAACTTCCTTTACTTTTTAATAATTTTCTCCGCGGACCCAGTTCACTATTTATAGATCATACCTGGTACTTACCCCAGGTTAGACGCGTCACGAACGGTCTCGCACAGTCTGACTGCTGCGAACGTTTACCGCAGGATAGCGTAGCTGCATGTCATTGCAGCCTCCATTCGACATGGCCGATTTATATGGTCATGGCTTTAGTCGTTCCTTCATCTGCTCTTCAGGCGTTCAGCTTGAACTCAACTGATGAACCGGTCTTGGGAGATGCTTGCTGGGGTTTTAGATAGCGGACGGAAGAACAGCAAAGCACCAACGTTGAGCATGGGTGCAGTTGCTTTGCTTTTTAATACTTTTCTCCACCGGCCCAGTTTATCTGTTATTAAGATATTAATGCGTAAATATACTTGCACATATTAACATATAATAACATATATTGCTATACTTGCATAATAACGTATTTATTTAAATATAAAAGTATTTATTTAATTGACGGGCTCTTGGATATCAATAAACTTATACGCCTTAATAGTAATAGTAGTCCAAAACTAGATCTATACATTTTTCAAGTGCTTACGAAGCATTTTGTTACTTTTGGGTAACATATATCTATAAAGTATATACTTTTAGATTTTAATCCTCAAATGATCCATAATAATTATTGTCTAAGCACTACAAAAAAATTACTAGACACTATGGAATAATTTTTATAAGCACTAATAATATAATAATACTATATCGAATTGTCCAGAAAGTTGTTAGGGTTTTTTTTAAGAGAAGAAAAAACCCAGACAATTTATTTAAACATTTATTTACTACTAAATTTCTACTGCCATTAATATTACCATAATACCATAATAATACCATAATAACTACCATTAATATTTAAACCTTTTTACTATCGCAGTAGTAGGTACAAAATGATTTTTGCCCAAAATTAACATCTTTATTATCAAAAATAAGTTGTTTTTCTCCTGTTTCTTAATATTATTATATTTTAAAAGATTTCTTATTTAAACAATTATGTAGTAGGTGAATGGGACAAAACAATCCAATTGAAGCTCAACAATTTGTATTGTATCCTGATTGAAATGTGTGGTCGTGCATTGTCATAATGAGACACGACGCCTTTCCTGTTTACTAATTCTGGCCGTTTTTCTTCAATAGCTAATTTCAGACGATATAATTGTAAACAATAAAGGTCGGTATTGATGGTTTCGTTGCATAGAAGAAGCTCGAAATATATGGATCCCTTTCAATTCCACCAACTGAAAAGCATAATTTTCTTCGAATGAAGGTTTTCCTTGGATGTACTAAAAACGGCTCACTCTGACAACCCCCATGACTTTTTAATTGCACGTTGTTGTTCGCAATCCATTTTTTATCACCACTTACCATGTTCTTCAAAAATATAACCTCAGAATTGTCTTTCGGCAAAAAATCGCACGTGGAGATTTGGTCCAACAGACTTCGCTCATTAAGTTCGTGAGGGACCCACACATTGTATTCAAAAATGCCCCAATATTTAACTTATCCGCTATCTCACGAACCATTGTGCATTGATCTTTGGTTATTATGCTCTTTAGTTAGACCAAACCACTACTCTCCCCAACAGACCCTCTCCATAAACAACGCAATTTATTTTTTGTTTCGACAGCATTCTTGCGTTTTTTGGAGTGAATCACTTGAATCAACTCGACGAACTAGATACAAATCAAAGCGAACCTGATCGTAAACATTGTAAATTCCACAGGAATTGATAATATTTAAATAAACATTATTAATCTAACCTTATTCTAACCTTAACATTAATCTAATCTTACAAACAATAAAAGAGCAACCAATGGAACATCCTCCAACTTTTCGGACAACCCAATATTATATAAATACTAAAATAAATTGAGTTTTGAATATCAACATAGATACTTCTGGGTAGTCTCCGTATTACCAGGTTGTCTTCTAAGACTCTCTATCTTTGGATATGCGAAGGTTGTTATGCTTATGTATCCGGAATAATAAATAAAAACAAATATTTATCATTAACAATGGTTTTATTGTTTTTCAAAATATTCTCCGCGATAATCGATACACTTTTGCATATGTTTGAACTAATTTTCATAACACTTTTTCCATTCCGATGAGGTTCGATGTTTTGACCGGTCAAATACTGAGTTGTTCGGTCCAATGTGTGAGAGCTTGCGTTGTCATGGTGAAGAATGATCCTGCCTCGCGGGTTATTTTTTCTTATTTCTTCAAAGATTTCTGGCAAACAAATTGTTGTGTACAATTCAGAATTGACCATCCTTCGATTCTGTAGTAACAATATTGCCATATGCCTATTTATTCCAAAAAACAGGCGATCATTTACTTCGAACTCCTTTTTGCACCAACAACTTTTGTTGTATTTGGCTCATTTTGAACGATCCTTACAGTCGACTGCTGTTTACTTTCGGGTTCATGTGCATAGATTCATGATTCGTCAACTGCGTAGATGTTATACAGGGCTTTTGACGCACAACGATTGTAATTTTTGAGCATTTCTTTGCACCAATCGACATGATCCTCTTTTTAGCGATTGTCAAATTATGTGGAATCCAACGCACACAAATCTTTTTCACGGCCAAATTTTCATTCAAAATCGTGTGTATGCTTGTCCAGGCATGCCTCAATCTCACGGTATATCACATGACGATCTTGCTTTATCATTTCACGCCCATTATCGATGTTTTGTGACTCAACAACCGATTTTGGACGACCTTCTTTAAATTCGTTCGTGAGCGAACGACGGCCACGATAAAATTCACTAAACCAGTGATATACAGTGATTTTAGATAAGTCAAAATAAAGTCGAAGTGACTCGATCGATCCACTGTTGTTGAGAGAATCCACGTCGAAAGTCGTAGTAAATCATCACACGAAAATTCTTACGAGTTAATTCAATTTTTTGGTTGAGATAACATTTTCAAGTCACTAAACAGCACGAACAGCGTCCGTATGACAAAACGTTCTGAGGACGTATACAGTGAACAATGTCAAACTTTACGATGTATATGTCAGATGGCGCCTAACAACACTATTGTTGCCAGTTCCAGATACATATATAGCAACCCTCATATAATTCTAATACCTGTTCTCTGATCTATATCTGCTTTATTTCTATTGCTAGCTCAGTATATTTTTTCCACTGCTTACAAATCATTATGTTTCTATTGTATATCACACACTTCTATCAAGTATACAGCTTTTTTTGGTTCTTAAATGCTATTTAATATTTACTATGATAAGATGAGTTTTAATATAAGCATTACATGATTCATTTTCCAGAAGAGTTTGTAGTTTATAAACGAACTGATTATTTCTAATCACATAATAAAAATTTGTCATGTATGTGTATGTGCCTAGTGTTATACGTCTGTTTATCATATAACCATGCTCAACATATTCTGCATTTATTATATTTTTGGATTGTTGTCATTGATATTAAATTTAATTAATTTTGTTATTAAGCCACATTAATCCTTTTGAAACCTAGAATACAATAACTATATAATAAGCGATTTCGATAAATTATCTTCACATCTTTCTACTTTACAACAATCTTTTTAATAATCCTATAGTATCTTACTTGACAAATTATCTCTATGTTGAGCGAGGTTTCCCATTTTCTCTTTTTTTGATGAGTTCTGATTTTGAGTGTGCGTCACATCAATGGATACTTCCTGATTCTGATTTGTCCTTTAAATTGGTTTTCTTCTGTAAATATATCTTTAAATTTTACTTTGATGTTAACACATTCAATATATTTCTTAGCCTATCAATTCACGAAGTTTTAAAGATAATTTTCAATTACTTGAATTACCCACTGGGTTTCCTAACCGGCCAGAACAATTGACATAATTTTAGTGTCAAGTTGAAAACCATCATTTTGTTGTCATTTGAAAAACCAACATCATTTTGGTTTTTCTTTTTAAGGTTACTGCCCGATATTTAATTATTTTTTCCGGAATACAGGTTCCTGCTCTGTTAATCTCAGAACTTTTGATATCTATCTTAAAGTGTATCTATTTCGTTTATTTATCAAACTGAAAGTTATATAAATCCTATAGTATAGTCTTTATATTTCTTATTTGACAGCAGTTTAAATAGAAATAATATATGTGAGTATAACCAATTAGTATAAAAATAATTTACATTTTCTTTTAATTAAATCTGGCTTGTTTTGAGGCAAATATTGCTGCTCTTGCTCATATTGTTGAATATTCTGCTTATATGACCTGGTTAACAGATAGCACAATAAAACCAATATGATCATTTTTCCGGGATACTTTCCTGCGTACTAAATTTATATTATAAAATTCTTAATTAATTAGTCAAAACAAATATAGTAACTTGTGTTTGTTTTCCAAGTTCATAATTAAGAGATATCTACATTTAGTGGTGGATCTCTCTTTCTGAAGATTTTGATATCAAAACATCCAATACAAAAGCAAAGTCTGTATGCGTTTTGTTTGACTTACGACCTTTTAATACCAGTTGGTGTAATTAGTTGAGATATTCATAAAACAGCAGTAAGGCTGTTTCGTAAAATGGTAGAAGCCTTTTGATAAGTGCTTTCCAATAGGGACGATAAGATTTTGACAGCTAATGGCGGCCATATTTGATATCCAATTCTTGACATTTGCGGTCAATTGTTTTCAGTAAGGTTTGCCATTTCACTATGAACAAGTTTTCGTTGCCACAACGTTTTATCGCTACTCAAACAGCATTTCGTTCAAAACACGGTCGTCATTCTGCTCCTTCTTATTAAGCTATCCGCCGTATAACTGATAAGTTTGGACGTGAGTTTAGTCTTCATGGCCAAAAGCCACCGGCACGATTTCGTAGTGGCCGTAGAATGGAAAACAATCCGGATTTTCATCACAAAATCATCTTCTCCGATGAGGCTCATTTTAGGTTAAACGGCTACGTCAATAAACAAAATGGTCGTTATTAGTGTGAGTCAAAACCACAAGTGATTCATCAGGCCCCATTACATCCCGAAATAATCACTGTTTGGTGAAGATTGTGGTACGATGGCGAACCCTATCGTGTCACGTTATCCAATTTTGTCTTTCCGAAAAGTGATGAAATTGATGAAGACGAAGTATATTTTCAAAAAGACGGCGCAACTTGCCACACAGCACGCATTACGATGGATTTATTGAGCAATCAATTCGGAGAATCGGTAATTTCACAGAATGGCTCTTGCAACTGGCCACCAAGACCTTGTGATTTAACAACTTTAGATTATTTTTTTTGGGGGTATATTAAATCACAGGTTTACACCAACAAACCCAAGACTCTTGATGAATTTGAAGCCAACATTGCAGCAGTCATGTTCGCCATAATATATATATATATATATATATATATATATATATATATATATATATATATATATATATATATATATATATACAGTTTATATATATATATATATATATATATATATATATATATATATATATATATATATATAATACAGTTTTAATCTCCATCGTTATTGATAATCTTCGTCGATCTCTCTGAACAACTTTCTGTCGTTCTGTCGCAATAGAATTTTGCGACGAAATTTCATACCACCAAAAAAAATTTTGCTATCCAAGGCGCCAGTATACACAGCATTAATGGAATTAATGACATCGTTATGCTTTCAAAACTCATAAAGCATAAATTAGATGATATGGGACTTATCCACACTTTGCTCTTTCATTCTTATAGGGTTCATCAAGTTTTTTTTAAACTTAACAATAGGTAGATTAATTATCAAGATATTTAACTAGAATATACAACGTTATGTTGTATTAAGTCAAATTACTAGCAGTAGATAACAATGGTTTTGAATTTCAAAAAAAAACGACATTAGTTATGAATATCCTTAGTACCTCTATATAAAAATAGTTATTGGCTTAAAAAAACGAGAGAGTTATATATAGTTCGAGTTTAATATAGAAACAGTTATTGACTCAAAAAGGAGACCCGTATAACTAAAAATGTGTATTCACTAAAGAAATGTGATATATTTAATAGAAAATATGACTTTATCCCGAAAATTTTTAGTATATACATTTTTAAATTAGACAACTTAAAATAAGGTAATATTATGCAGAACTTCAAATTTTTATTTAACTTATTTTTTTAAAGAAGTTGTTAAAATACCTCCTCAAAACTTTTTTTAACGATGTTTTATTGAATGTACTTTTATTAATATTAGTTTAAGTTTCAGCTATATTTTAGTTATAAATTCAAATAAAAATAGTATGGAAAATCCAAAAATTCTGGAATTGCAAATAGAACTTCCACACCCAAATCGAATCGCATGCGCCAACAATGGCCGACCAATCGAACGAACGAAAAAACAGTCAAAAAACAATCGGAATTCAATATATTAAAACAAATGAGCGTCTATCCCAACGTCCATCTAGAGGCCTATGTACAAAGCGGAATCCAAAATGGCCGCGCGGTATATAACACCGTCCGTGACGTGGTGACGGTGGTGGGGAGCCGGCACCAGCCAATGGCATCGTTGCATTTTAGCAATGTCCTTTTTATAAATATAAAATTTATTGTACGGCCACGCCCTACGAATTTGTTGTAGAGTATTGATGCGGCCAAACGGCCAAACGAAAAAATCGAGAATATATAATTTGACTTTAGCGAAATTGCATTGCCGGGCTGCGCTCTACCATATATATTGATCCGTTGCAATTTCATTTCCCGTTAAATGTAAATTTATATTTTATTTTATATTTGGACAGGCGGGTTATTTATTTCTTTCGGGCGGGTTATTTCGACCCTCCCGGACGGGGTACTGTTAGGGAGGGGAATTTTTTGCTTTCGAGAATTTCGTTTCCATTATATTATTTTGAATTTTGATAAATTTTAAACGACATTTCGTTTCTGCTCGTTAGTTTCGAATTGGTATTTCGACTGTTGTATTTTTAAATCCCTTCTCGTCTATAGAATCTTTTAATCAGTTTTCGCACTGAAATAAATTAAACAAATATGACAAACAAATATATTTTTAATACATTTTCATATTAAATATCGTACGGTATAAACTCTACAGTTACTTTTTAAGAGAAGTACGGTATACGATATTGATTTTACCCTTGCTTTTGGCATCCTCTTCTAACCTCTTTTTTTATCAAAAATGCTTTCTGCAGTATGAATTCTGAATGCTATAGTCTATTCTTAATGATATGTTTTCCACAATGAATTTTACAGTTCAGTTAGACTTAATCTCCAAATAGGTGTAAGAATTGAGACATATCATTTCAATTGAGACAACATAAATATTGTTGTAAATGTAAATATTGTAATAATGTTCTAAATTTTTCTATTGTTCATTAATGCTTAATTATAACTTTATTAAAAATTATTTAATTTTATTTAAAATGTTTTTAAACATTTCTGTTGAAATCTGTCTGTGAATGTTCTTTAGAAGCTAGAACATTTATTTTCTTTCAATGGTCAAATTATAAAATATCTAATTGGTAATAATAATTTTATAGGCAATTACTATAAACGCAATTACCTCTTGTTAAACAATATATTTTGTTTATTTTTATCGTTGTATCTTATGTTAGACTATGTCATTAAACCTAACAACCTAGGTACTATGATGTTACTCCATGTTTACATATGTTGATATTTTGGTGAAGGCAACATTTATGCAGTTTTTAATAATATTAGGGGTACTCATAAATAATATCGTTTTTTGATACTGTAGAAAATGTTATTTTATTTAAGAGGTAATAAAGTTTTAATCTACAATATAATCTTTTTCATTATTGACAATCTTCTTCCATCTCTCTGAACAAACTTTCTGTTCCCGTTTTGTAAAATGAATATGACTTTTAAAGAAAATATTCTTCGAGTGCAGTTTTGGTAACTGCCGCAATAGGATATTTTTCCAAGTAGAAAATGTTGCATGAACCTAAAAAGATGATGCTGCAGCATAAGGAAAATATGGTGGGCGTAGAAGTAGTTCCCATCCTAACTCTTTGATTTTTTTACGATGATTTTGGATTGAATTGTCATGCTGCAGAATTGCACATTTTTTAGTCTGTCAATTGAGAACAATAATATTCAGAACCTATGGTTTCTTTATGATTCAAAATTTACTGAATAATTCCAGTAAAATCCCATCATACTGGCAATAGCATTTATTTATGGTGAACACCTGGTTTTGACGTGAACAAAGGTGGTTGTCCTTGTTTTAACTATTTTACTTTATTATGTGAACTACCGTATAGAACCCACTTTTCATCTTCAGTAACAAAGTGTCGAAGAAAAGGATATCTGCTTAATCAAGACAAAAGTGCACTGCAGATTGTTATAATTTCACTTTGTTCAGTTGTTTTAAACTCCATTGGATTGCAGACCATTACGTTTTGTGGTTAATTCCTCGACAGTTTGTTTAGAAGCAGCTCCAATTTCAGCTAACAACAGATCGTTATCAAGCTCAACTTGAACGTTTCAACACTCAAACATTATTTCAGATTTTATATCGTCGAATAGATTGATATTGCAGTTCTTACATTTTTTAAACCAACGCTATTATATTCTGCTATCCAAGGCACTAGGATAAACAGCATTAATGTTATTTGTGGCATTCGTGTGACATTATCAAAATTAATAAAGCATAAAATGCATAAATGATGCATAATGATTTACAATTTGCTCTTCCACTGTTACACAGAATACAGGCCTACAAAGGGCTGTAGCGCCATGAGAGAAATATTTTCAAAGAAGCACATATTTTGCAATACTCACCGATTAAGCAAGTAACTTATATTCAAGGCCAAATATACTACGGTGTAACAAAAGTATTGGTCCTTTTGATTTACTTAGTTATTCACTGTTTATAGTTATTCACTCTTTGGCCCCATTACTATGCTTCGCAAATATCAGTTAATACTAGTGTGGGGTACTTCTAATTCTGCTGAAAGTTTTCTATTACATGTTCATGTTCTAGGATCTATAGCCAAAGCTGCTCTTACAACTTTGACATCAAGGGAGCGTGGACGACCTTCTTCCATTTTCATATTTCCCTCCCGGAATTCTTTGAACCAGTTCAACTTTGAACAAGTTGAACTTGTTCGCAAATCTTATGTGGGGCGTCAGTCGCCATAAAGTTTTTTTTTTAATAATGTCTTTAAATTGCTCTAATTTCTGTTTTGTTAAAAACCGTCGACTGAGTATTTCGTAGTGGAATCACTTTAATACTGAAGAAGAAAAATTTATTTGTCGAAACAAAAAGTTGAAATCCAATTAAACGATTGAGGACTGAGCTATAATTATATTTTTTTAAACAATATTAAAAAACGCAAATGCTTTAAATAATTGATTGATTTGTCCGTTACTTTGTGATAATTCATTTTTAAATTAAAAAATAAACTTTTTTTACTTTGTTATTCATCACTTAATAACTTTATGACTATAGTTTTGTAAACAAGGTTTCATTATCAAACACGACTTTGTATATATATATATATATATATATATATATATATATATATATATATATATATATATATATAAACTCATTCACAAAAACTCATTTGTATATATATATATATATATATATATATATATATATATATATATATATATATATATATATATATATATATATATATATATATATATATATATATTATAGAATTCAATTTTTGTAATATAATGAATGTTTATTTATTCTGAAAAATTCGTGTAATTTATATCGATAATTTTTTATATGGTGGTGAAGGTGCTATTTCTAAAATAAGAATTTTATGTATATAAAAAAAATATAATTAAACAAAATGCTGAACGGAATCAAAAAACTGAATCAGTGTAATGCTAATTCTTTAGATTATATATGTGTTTTCACATTCTAACACATTCTGTATTAGAATATTTGGTACTACTTAAAAACTCTTGATAATTTGGTGACGGAAATGGTACTATATTTTATAACATTCATGTAATTCTCAGTTTAAAGTATAATTTTTTTTAGATAGAATAAACAAATATTTTCTATAATAATGAATGAATACTTTAAATAACATTAATTTAATTCAATTTGATATTAAATGTTGCTTAGGTGGTTTTAAAGTTCGATGCTGTGACAGGTTTAGACTTTTAAAAAATTGTGTAAAATGTTATTAAAATAAAAACTTCCTTTTTTTGTGTTTGATAGATACCATGCACATAATCTTGTTAAACATTAAAGAGAATAATAATATACGGATCAATTAGTAGTATTAACATTTGGAGATTAAGTATACGTACGTACGCAGGTAATGAATTTATTATGTGTTTTTTCTTGCATGTAAATTGTTTTGGTGTATATGCTGATTCTCCTGTAAATAGGGATTATATGGCCCCAAATATGGTGATATAAATATTTGTATTTTGACTTAACACTGATTAAAATAGTAAACATTAAAAAATTGAGTAACAAGCTGTATTGTGTTTAAGCAAAATGCAATTTGTCTTTTCATGAATATATTATCTGTCTATAATTATCATTAATATATTATCGTTTTTCATGAATTCAATTATGTTTTACCTAAAATGTATGAGATAAGTATAAACAATAAAGGGGTATATTTAGAGAAGTAATTCGTTACAAGTATCTCATGGGAAAATAAATAAAAATCAATAAAAGAAGTAATTTTTTCGACATGTATCTTATGCACTACTTAAAAATGATTAATGGGTAATATTACGTATTTACACCTAAAATCAAACAGATCTTGAAATATTGATATTCTTTTAATCATGTTGATAAAAACTCTAGCACACAAAACATTAAATTCACAAGTATTTTATTGGTGATGTTTATAAAGATATTCCCATAAAGTTACCATTATGACATTGATATCATGTTGGTATACATATAATTATTACTAATATAAATATATACTTAAGAAAATCTTTTTCTACTAAAAAGTAAGGGGGCTTTTTATATAATATAAAATGTTTATTTATTCGTCCAAATTAAGTTTGTCTCATTTAAAGTAATCCCTGCTTACTCCAACAAACTTATTCCCATTTTTTTTAGCTATGAAAATTGTTTTATACTCGATTTCTGATATTTCCAATAAAGCAGCCAGCGAATTTTCTTGGACGACTTATATGGACTCAAGGAACATGATGGTGCATATACAAAAATTATGTGCAAGTGATGTTGAGGATCTTTCCGAACGAGGTTCATCTTCAACCGCTTTTCTACCATTACTAAAGTCCTTGTACTACTTAACAAGATATGTCATTTCTAAACAAAATATAATGCTATTTAATCGATAAATGTATCCATCTTAAAAACATATGAAACTTCTGTCAGATGTCAAGTATAGTCATCAATTCTTCTATTGGAACCTTCGGTGTGAAACACTAAACTCGAAGAGATTTACCACTAAACACCAAGTCACTTTATTAAAGCTGTCGACGCAGGTTTCGCTAACTATGTTAACATCATCAAAAGATGATTTAATCTATTTCTAAAACTAAACCATATTCTCTTTATATAATAACCGTACTTAATGAAGAGTTTAAAAATCGTGAACCTTGAAATTTACTCAGCGTTACATTAATAATTCAAAAAGTTGACTGAACGGAACAGGTCCTTTTTCCCGGTTCAGGTTTTTTTTTACAATTTTTTATTTGAATACGCATACGCTCTATTGTTATTTACACTTTTTTTACACTTTTAACCAGTCTTAAATTACATATATATATATATATATATATATATATATATATATATATATATATATATATATATATATATATATATATATATATATAAATATATATATATATATATATATAAATATATATATATATATATATATATATATATATATATATATATATATATATATATATATATATATATATATATACGGCACAGAAACAGATTGAAATCCTAAAAGAAACAGCAGAAAATGTAGGACTCCAAATTTCCTTTGAAAAGACACAATACATGACCTGCAACAGACTAAGAACGCCATTTCTAAAAACAAAATATGGTAACATCAGACGAGTCTCTCAATTCAAATATTTGGGTGAAATAATCATGGAAAATGGGTTGGAAAAAGCGGCCAATAAGGGTAGATGTCAAAAAATGGGAACGGCATTGAGACTTACACAAAATATTTACAACAAAAAATGCCTATCTAAAAACACAAAACTGAGACATTACAACACAGTTATTAAGCCAGAATGTCTATATGCTGCAGAAACGCTCATTTTGAATAGAAAGAGAGACATCGAGGACATTGAAAAGAAGGAAAGAAAAATCGTAAGAAAAATCCTAGGCCCCAAACAAATAAATAGTACAACATACCGACTTCGAGAAAACCAAGAAATCAAAAAATACACAGATATACATAGCGATATGAGAAAAAGAAGACTTAAGTTTTACGGACACATAAAACGGATGAATCCGAGTAGGTTAACTAGACAAATAGTCGAATTTTATGAAAATAGGAGTAAAGCTAAAGTAGAAATAATTAAATGGATTGCTGCAATTAAAGAGGACCTAAGATCAGCAAATATTACTCAAAGTGAAATTCAGGTTAGAGGCTGTTTCAGACACAAAGTTAACGTTTGGAAGGTTGGCCAGAGAGAAAAATGTAGGAAAACTGGAACAACTTGGTCTGACGAAAGGAAAAAAGCTCATAACGAAAGAATGAAATTAGTATGGGCTCAAAGGAAGGCTAATAACAACAAACGCCTCTAATAGTCCTTCGCGTGGTCCACCAGGGCCCACACGTGAATAATAATATATATATATATATATATATATATATATATATATATATATATATATATATATATATATATATATATATATATATATATATATATATTCTGGTCATGTTCGATTGCATATTGGGCAACACAAGATTTTTCATTTCTTCCATATCTAATGTGTCCCATATTAATTTGGGCAGTATGTTCTTTATATCTCGTTAATATGGATCTTTCAGTTTACCCAATATACAATCGATTACAATCTTGATAAGTAATTTCGTAAATCCCCTACTTTTCATGTTGATCTACTTTATTCTTTGGATTACCCAGGACTTCTCTTAATTTATTATATGGTTTATACACACCCTCAATGTCCACTTTTTTCAAAATTTTGTCTAGCCTTCGTGTTAATTAGGCATCAAACGGTATTACCATGAATTTATTTTTGTTCATTTTATTTTTGTTCGTTAAATCATCTCCTGATGATGTTACATAGTTAGCGAAACGTGCGTCGATAACTTAAAAAATGTTGTTTAGTGGTAAATCTCTTCGAGTTTAAAGAATAGTTATACCAACTTAAAAAACAAATGACTGTTTCGATATATAAAGCGCGTGAAATTTTAAAACAAAAGTCACCATACTGTTTGATCACATTAATTTTTCATATAACTGAATATTTTCATAGGATCGAGGACAGTCCAGGAATTATTGTCCCTAACATAGAAGTTAATGTATTTGAGGTATAGTTAGCAAAGTATCAATAAATGTTTACTTTCAGCTCAGGGAGTAAAACATAATCACTCGAGATCAGATCTGGAGAATAGAGAGAATGCTCTGCAAATTTCACCTTCTTGATAGCAGTCTATTCGAATGCAACTTTTGTAAATTAGGACCTTATTCTGGTAAAGTATGACGCTTTAGTACACCTTCCTCGTATTCTTTTTGTTTCACAAATTTTCGGTATAAAATCCACGTTTTATTAGTTTCTGATGATGTACCCACATAGTACATAATGTACAAAAGAATTCCCTTAAGTGTTATTAATGGCAGGCAAATAAACATAAATCCTGCGAAATACAGAGCTGTTATAACGAAACAAATCAAGGAGACGCACATTTAAAACTTGTAAACAGAAATGTGCCTACTTCATATGTTCCCATCTGACACAACCATCGCGCTTTCTAGTGCTATCTCTTTCTAGTCTTCTAATATGCTATACTTCAAGAAGATTATGGTCTACAGGCAGTATGTCGTTCAGAGCGTCCTTGGATGCTTCTGGGAGTATCAAAATCTCGTTCGATCTTCGTCTGTAGTTTCTGTAGCAAACCATCTTATCCATGTCCTTATAACGGTAAAGGAGCAATGTCCAATCGTCTCGCTGTTTCACGAAAATCTAAACATGCTTCAATCAATAAATCATCATCAATAGTTGGTCTTTTTTCAAATTTGGATTCTTGTCTGAACCGACGTGGTGCATGAACTAGTTGCATTTTACCAGTTTTAGCGGAACAACGAGAATATTGCTTTTCTTTGTAACATACCAAGAATGCCTCACAACATAATATAAAAGATATTTTAATTACGTTGTGAACCGTTTACTTTGTCCATTTTTTTGCAACCATATGCGGTAACGTATAGCAAGCAAGCGAAAAGTGCATCAATTCTTATAAAGTTATTTAAAGTTATTTTGATTGATCTAATAAGGGATGGGTGGAAATAATATGAAATGCCAAATGACTGGAAAGTAATATTAATCTGCCTAATACATACGAAAGATGATAATTCAGAATATAAAAACTACAGACGAAGATCGCTATTAAATGCGACTTACAAAATATTTGGCAAATTACTAGAAAGGCAATCAAATGAACAAATGGAAGAAAAGCAGGGCAATATCAAAGTAGATTCAGAAGAGAACAATCAATTATCAATCGAGTCTTTGTACACGGACAAATACTGGATAAGTAACGATTCCAAAATCAAAACTCAGAAGGACTTAGACAGGTGATTCATTGACGACTACTCTCTTTATTTTCACACTAGAAACGATTATAAGGAAAATTGGAATAAATACTGAGAAACACATTTTTATTAAATAGGACCAAACTTCAGCGTGCGCAGATGATACTGACATGATGTGTAGAAAGAAGAAATAAAGGAACATGGAACAGGATATGGATATTGATGTAGTAATAAAAAGAAGACGGTTTGAAAAAGTTAATAGTTTTAAATATCTACACTCAGTGTAATTATTACTAGACTCGATAATAATTAATATCAAAGGACGTTGCAGCAAGAACAACGATTAGAAACAACAGCTTTTTTTTGCTCTACAGAACATCTTAAAATCCAAATCAATATCGAGGATTATAAAAATAAGAATATACTTAACAGTATTTAGAAAAATAGTATTATACGGATCAGAAACAAGGACTCTAACAAAAAATGACGAACTATCCTTAAGTACTTAAGAAAGGAAAATATATGACTCCATTCAAATGGAAGGAGGTTAGAGAATTCGAACGAATGAAAAACTAGCAACAATTTTCAATAATCCAAATTTAATGAAGAAAACCAGAAGCATACGACTGAGTTAGTGGGGCCACTCCCAGAGGATGGACACCAAAAGACTGGCCATGAAACTAAAATATTGAGGAAGAGCATAAAGAGATCAAGACCGAAGGGAAGACCAAGGTAGAGATGAGTGACTCTCCTCTCGCCTCTCTTTCTTAGTGAGGAAGGACCTACAAGAGATGAGAAAAATAACCAAATTGAAACGAAGAGCGGGAGATAGAAAGGAGAGGCTAACGATGAAAAGGCAAGAAAGCATTGATACAATAGGCGTCACTCCTCTATAACTGAATTATAAAGGTTATGGAAACGTGTGATCACTATTCCATATAAAGTAAACATAAACCTAGTTACCTCTAGGGATGGTAAAGGTACTTGATGGGCTTTTAAGCCATATTGAAGAAAAAGTTCTTTTGGTTAATATATTTTAAGACTTCGAAAAAATATTTTACGGAGCATATTTTTATTTGCTACGTAGAAAAGCTGAAACGCGACCTTTAATATTTCTCACTACAATATCTAATTTTCTCCTGTCCAGATAACTGATTGATAAAAGTTAGGTAACAAAGACTAATCATCGAGATACAAAAACTGATTCTTATACCACAGCGGACAACAGAATTAGGTCACCCATACAGCAAAGTAAAAGTTAAAATCTTTTAAGTCGGCATAATCTGCATGTGTATGAATATTTGCTAATAACAATAACTGCATTTTGTTTAATAAAATATTGCTGATCGAAGAGGGGAGATTTCGAAACTGTTTTACGATTTTTCTTAACGCTGCCTTGCAAAACTTTTCTCGTTTTTTTCAAGGATTTTTCACTGCTAGTTTTGATTTATAAAATTGTTTCGGCTTTTTATCGACATTTAACTACTCATGGGTAATTACAAATAGCAATTTATCAAAGAGTTTTTTTAGGAGTGAAGAATTAGAAATTGTGGAAATGTAGCGATTACTGCAATTGGTTGGTTTATGCGTTGTTTAGTTTCAAGAAATCGATGATTAATGATTTTAAATGAAAATGATTTTTTAATTTAAATCCATTTTCCTGCTGTTACATTGATATTTTATTGATATATATATATATATATATATATATATATATATATATATATATATATATATATATATATATATATATATATATATATATATACGATATACGACTAATATGGTAACATCAGACCAGTCTCTCAATTCAAATATTTGGGTAAAATAATCATGGAAAATGGGTTGGAAAAAGTGGGCAATAAGGGTAGATGTCAAAAAATGGAAACGGCATTGAGACTTACACAAAATATTTACAACAAAAAATGCCTATCTAAAAACACAAAACTGAGACATTACAACACGGTTATTAAGCCAGAATGTCTATATGCTGCAGAAACACTCATTTTGAACAGAAAGAGGGACATCAAGGACATTGAAAAGAAGGAAAGAAAAATCATAAGAAAATCAAACAAATAAATAGCACAACATACCGACTTCGAGAAAACCAAGAAATCAAACAATACACAGATATACATAGCGATATGAGAAAAAGAAGACTTAAGTTTTACGGACACATCAAACGGATGAATCCGAGTAGGCTAACTAGACAAATAGTCGAATTTTATGAAAATAGAAGTAGAGCTAAAGTAGAAATAATTAAATGGATTGCGGCAATTAACGAGGACCTAAGATCAGCAAATATTACACAAAGTGAAATTCAGGATAGAGGCTGTTTCAGACACAAGGTTAACGTTTGGAAGGTTGGCCAGAGAGAAAAATGTAAGAAGACTGGAACAACTTGGTCTGACGAAAGGAAAAAAGCTCATAGCGAAAGAATGAAATTAGTATGGGCTCAAAGGAAGACTAATAACAACAAACGCCTCTAATTGTACTTCGCGTGGTCCACCAGGGCCCACACGTGAATAATAATAATAATAATAATATATATATATATATATATATATATATATATATATATATATATATATATATATATATATATATATATATATATATATATACATATAGGAAAAGACTATCAAGGATGCAATAAATAAGCAAGGGAACAAAGCATTTCAATTAGAAGAATTCAATTTAAAAAAGCCTTCGTCATCACACAGAGAATAGCAGGAATTCTCAGAAGACAAGACATTCAAACGCTTTTCAAAACCGAGAAAATGATACCTAATTTCCAGAAGAACCCTCAAAATAAAATAACATAAGAAAACCAGGGCGTGTATAGCAATACCAAGCGCGAACTGCAAACAAATATACATAAGACAGACAAACAGACGAATTTCAGTGAGAGCGACTTCATAGTTGTACCAACACCGCCAAGAAACAGGCCACAGAACATCAAACGAATAGTATCGATTTATCATTACAGAACACCCGTACCTAGAAAAACACTAGAAACAGAATAGAAAGGAAAACTAAATAGACGAGATGATACCCTTCACAACGAATATGGAAAGTATTCCTGAAAAACCCGAATAATGATGCAAAATAAAAACCAAACATCTCCGAAGATCCGTTTGGAAAATTTCTTCAACGAACGGATTGACAATGATTCTAATATTTCCGTCAAAACTTAAATATACATTACACTTTGTATCGACGAATAAACTAGAACATAACACTAAATCGAAGAGATTTACCACTAAACACCAAATCACTTTTTTTAAACTTCTCGACGTAAGTTTTGCTAATCATGTTAGCATCATCAGGAGATGATTTAATCTTCTGATCAGATTAAATCACCTCCTGATGATGTTAACATGTTTAGCGAAACGTGCGTCGAGAAGTCTAAAAAGTAATTTCATTTTTAGTCGTAAATCTCTTCGAGCTAAGTGTTTCACAGCGAAGGTTCCAGTAGAAAAAATGATATAACAGAACAGTTTAAATATACACCAAATGAAGTAATCGATTAACATATGAAATAAATATAAACAAAAAAATAATGTAAACTAAATTTCAAAAAATACGTCTTTCAATAAATAAGAGCTTGGTCAGAAATATTGGAATTGGTTTAGAAATAGTAAGTACAAGAAAGAAAAAAGTAGTATAGGAAAGACAAACTAGTCAAAATCAAGTTGTTAGTTAATATTTTGTTGGATAGCTTTTACTTTCCAAAACTACGGTACATCATCTAAGCATGGAGTCTATAAGATTGCGGCAAACTTTAAACTTATTGCCACCACCATGTTTGACGCAACCAATAATATTTTTTGGATTCAAATATTCATTCGCTCGACGCCGAACACGTACTCTTCCAACATTATCAAATAAATTTACTTTAGTTTCGTCGGAAAAAACCGAACATTTTTCCAATGTTCTCTATTTAAATTATTTCGTGTAAACTCTTCACGTTGTCCTTAGGTTGTTTTAAGTGTTTTAAGTGTTTTTTATTCAAATAGGGACTTTCCTTGCCATTATACCCAAATTGTTGCAAACGTCTGCTAATAGTTCTCGTACGGATGGCTAACAGTAAAATTCGTTTCGCAACCGTCGAAGTCAAAAAAGAATTTTTACACACATCGCGAATGAAACGAGAATCTTCTTGACTAGAAGTTTTTCATTTCCAGCCTCGTAACTCTGATTTTTGTTCCATGTTTTTTTACGTTTAATACTTTTCAAACAACACAAGGAGATCTATTCAAAGTGTGACAATTAAAGTTATAAGATTTTTTTCTGTTCTCGCAGTTGCAAAATTTTCCGGCGTTCCTCGCCTGTACAATGTATAGCACGACCCATTGTTTTTGTAATGTTTGTATACACAGACATCAAAATAATAAAAACAAATTTCTGATAAAATGTGAACCAAAGCTATGAATATATTTTTTTGACCACATCATTTTTTAAAATTTTATTCTGTGAGTAACTACTGCCATCCATTTTATCCTTGCGTGATTCTTTAAATCATCTCGCCCGTAAGTATTTGAACGTTCTACACTACATTTTATGCTTCTTAATCTCCACTCTAATGGGCGTCTCATCCATCTTTCATCCATCATTGATACATGAGTTAAGAAGCTCTTTGTAAGACATCTATAACTTCTGTTTGACCTCTTATTATCACTAAGCTTAGTTTCTAGAATTTGTTTTTATTGAGGTCTCTGTAATCTTTCTAGTTTTTTGGCGTAATGTTCTGTTACTACCCAAGTTTCTGCACCATCAATCATTACTTAGCTTTCTTGTATTGGGAATATGAAACATTTTAAAATGTAGCATACTTTTCCGAAAGCGTACAGAGTGAGTAGTATTCTTCTACTGATTTCATCTAACATAAAATATTATCTTAGCAGTTGCTATATTTTTCTTAATATAAATAAATGCCAGCGACTTCTAAAGCTGTGTCTTCTTACGGGATGTTAACTCACTCCCCGATGTTAGGTATTTTAATTCGCCTATTGTTGATTTTAAGTCCGATTTTCCAAGATCTGTCTTCAATTCACTGATGTTTTGTAATTCAGATGTGTCGATATTGATCTACCGTCATATGATCAACGAGCCTCCAGAGGTTGCGATGAGCTTCGTCTACTCTTATACCACTGGTTATTCAGTCTATATTGTATATCACATCCTCCAATAAACTAATACATAATGTTGAAAATAAAGCGTCTGCTCTTTATACTTCTCACTTAATAGGTATTGGTCTTGTTTTATTGTATTTTTTTATATATCTTTGCGTTCCTTTATATATTGTTAATAAAGTTTATGTTTTTGCTACCTTCATTTCCCCTTTTTTGAGAAACTGAAGGAAAAAACGCAAATAATATTGTTAACCCAAGCATTTCGATAAATTTCAGATTGAATCTTGTATTTGCGCCTATCTGAAAGAAAGATATAACTACAATTAATAATGTGCCATACGAACTAACTATGGATAATCGATCTATACGTGTAAACAGATGCATTTCACTTATTTTACGTTATGCTCGAGAACTTTGATAAACATGTTAGATATTATTTTTGTTAGCATTATGAGAGAATCAATAACCAAATACTGACATGACCAAAAACTAAACAGTTGCAGCTGGTGTTGCCTATAGAAAAAAATATTTCATTTTTCATGACAAAATTCGCATTTTTATTTTTATTATTCATTATTTTAGTCTATACCATACACAAAATTATTACAAGTTTATTTTTTAATTTGATAATTAATATGTTATGGGAAGAGAAAACTTAACATGTTGTTAATTTAATAGCGTCATGTATTCAAATATTTCAGTAAAAGATTAGCACTTACAAAGGTATAATTATTTTATTCTTATGGGAAAACAATTTTTGGTAATTGATTTTAAATTTAGGAAAAAGTATACAATAATAATTTTCATTATATAAATAATTAACTATCAAATGTGATCTCTCTCAACTAATCCTCCGTCTATTTGAATACATTTTTCGATTCTTTTACGATTCTCTTTAGCTACTTGTTTAAGTTTCGGGATGCTGATTTCATGACAGGTTTGCCTTATTCTGGTGCAAAGTTCATCTCGATTTCTGGGCCTTGTTTTATCAACTTTATTTTTGACCATTTGCCAAAAATAAAAATCGTAGGGTGTAACATCGGAAGACCTCAGCGGGCAAAGTTAAAAAGGACTGTTTCTTTCTATCCAGCGCATAGGTAATGTTTGGTTCAATCATTGACGAACAATCCTTGACTTGTGGATGTATGCACCATCTAGCTGCAAATACATATCATGATGCACATTAAGAGGAAGATCAATTCCATTCCATAATTTCCCATCGAAGAAATTAACTAAACGACCAGGATTTAATGATTTATTAAAGAAAAAAGGACCAATTATTCGGTTTCCTAAAATCCCACACCAGACATTGATTTTCTGGGAATATTAATCTTTACAATTTATAACCCAGGAATACTTCTAGCCCAGTATCTACAGTTTTGAGACGATACAAGCCCATTAGTAGTGAATGAAGCCTCATCAGTAAACATAATCTTCTTCAGGAAATGTCAGTCATTTAATTTAATTACCTTGGGCCTATTAACAATAGTCTAATCTTTTATTATTATCACCTTCTTTCAATGTATGTAAGAACTTCGGTTTATAGGGCTTGATTTTGTGACGAACAAAACATCTGATTTTATCCTTGCTAATATTCAGTTAAGACGATAAATCTCGAAGGCATATGCATGGATTTGCTCGATTTGCCGCCAATATATCGTTATCCTCAGAATACAGTCCATTTGAACTGAAGAGTCCCACTGGACTAGTTGAACTCTTCAGTCGAAGTGGACAACACTTGAAAATGCCAAATGAGATTTTGACGAAACGTCGTGTCTCTTCACAATGAATATATCGACACCCGGAATGATTTAGAAATATACCATATATTAAATTACATTATATTTAAAAACATACCAGCTATATCTTATTGAATAATTAATTTTATATTTTTTTTACATGAAATATGACATTTTTTTAAATTTTCAGTTGACATATTTTTGACTTTATTAATCATTGATCAAAAATCCCAAAAAAGCAAAAAAATAATAATATTAAAAGATAATAATGATATTATTAATTTAAAGGTAAAGGTATTATAAGCTTAAAGGCGCATCAGCAACTAGGCTATTTAGCGACTGGACTAACGTGGGTTCCGAACCACGGTTATCAGCTACCGACAAACCCAGGCCAGCCCTCAGGCTATAAACCCTTGATTATGTACCTACCCATAAGTCTATCAGGAAGCCTACCGACTGGCCAACGTAGAACACTTCTCAGAAGCCATCCGGCCTTACCCAGTTTTTAACTGGCATGACTGCCCTCAGTCATTCCTCAGTAATTCGTTGTCGGATTTTACACTCTTGCCTAGAAACAATCACAGACATATAGGTGTGGATATGCGTGGGCGTGTGTGTGTGTGTGTGTGTGTGTGTGTGTGTGTGTGTGTGTGTGTATGTGTGTGTGTGTGTAGGGTAGTGTGTGTAGTAGTAGGGTATATACGTGTGTGTGTGTGTAGGGTAGGAAGTAAGACGGACAGAAGAATTAAAGAAAAACATCCATCTCAGCGCTGGAATCGAACCAGCTACCTTTAGATTGCCAGGCAGGCGACTAACCGACCAGACCACCACGGCCGGCTATTATTAATTTAATTGTCAGTATATTGTATATGTATATTTATAAATTCCTGGTACTTTTTTTGCCTAATGTAACAGCTTGAAAAACCAATGTTACTCTATATAAACAGGTGTTAGCAATAGCTAAGCAAAAATGTTGAATTTTGACTCATCACAGAAAATAATGTTCCAATATGTTTTAGGCCTCAAAACGTACTCCTAGCCAACTCTAGTCGAATATAATTAACCAAAGCCTTTTGCGAGCCACATGCCATAATATCAATGTTTTCTTATACAACGGTTTTCGACCAATATTTTGAGCATAGGTGCACTAATTTTAAGGTTTTTATGTACTTCTTTTAAAATAAAGCGTTGGTGTCTTTCATTTAATAATTCCAGATGGCCTGTTTGGTTTTAGGGAAAATTATTTCCACTTTTTTGTAGCGTTACACGATATGTCTAAGAGTACGTTTACTTAACTGAAGCATTTGCTCAATATTTCGGCAGGAATTTCCCCTTTCATAATGAAATAGCACTATTTGTGTATTTTCAGAACTATTTTCTTTTTATTTGGTATACGACCCATTTTAAGATGTTCCTTCGACACCAGTCTGCCAATTGCTAATTGTAGTAAACAAAATTCGAGGATTACCTTAATTAGATTAATATGATTGGCCCAAATTAATTTTTTTGTTTGCCCGTCCGAAGATTTTTGAGATGTACAATTTTTTTTTTTTTCTTATTTTTCTTTAAACAAATGTTTTCAAAACTTGGTTATACATGAAGTTGAAAAGAGGAAAGAACGGTAAAATATACGGGAAGATTTTTTTTGCATAAATTGGAACTGCTAGAATGTTTTTCTAACAGGGTATCTAAATATTTTTTGTTGTCAGTGAAAAATAGTAGAAAAAAAATCTTTATTAAAAGACCTTTTGAAATATGTATTATCTAATATTAAATAGTACAATTTTTCTTAAATATATTTCGCGACTCAATATATTTTACTAAAGCGCTATCGTTCTCGACCTTGACAGAAACCCATCCAAAAAATATAAGGATAGTCAATATTTGCGCTCGTATTTGCAAATTACACCAATGCATTTTTATCAGCATGTAGCAACAACGAAAAAATTAGAGAGCTAATGATAATAGAAAAATTACCTTAAATAAATTTTAGTTCTGTTTAATTTATGTCGTCAAAAAATCAAACAAAACTGATTCAGTTATATTAACCAATATACTTGAACGGTAAAAAAGTTAACATAATTAAAAATAATTATGAAGTACTTCAATGATATTCAAATACGTAAGTTGTAAATTATATCACCACAATAATAACGTTTGAGAAATAATGAATTATTTCTGCATCTAGAATATCAACAAAGATATATTGCCAAAAAAATCCAGATCGATTATTAGAACCACCAGATATAAAATTTCTTAATGCAAAAATAAGCAGTAAGATGCAAACTTGAGCACCACCTGGTAATCACAAAATTACTAATTTTAGTTGATTACTGAAGGACACTGATCCAACAAAAAGCTGTATCAAATTATAAAGCCAGTTTCTGAGAATAGCAGCATTTGTGTGAATAAAATATATTCTATTGTATTAATTTTATACTTTTTGTGTGCTTCATAACCGTATATGTAATGATAATTATGTAATGAAAATTAAATTTAAAAAATGTCGCCTATATTTGATACAAAAAAAAATGAATAAGGTCATTACGATTATTATATCAATCTGTTACACTGCGAGGCATGGACCTATGGACCTATGGAGATCTATACCTTCTTGTGTCCAGGTATCGCAAGTGCGTTGTACTTAAGCTTCAAGTTCGTTTAATGTTGCTGGCGGCCGGAACAATCACTCAAGAGATCAGCCAATGCTTGCCATATTTTATTGGTGATAAGTCTGGGGATCTCGCCGACGTTCTGGTGTTATTTTTTTGACGGATGAGATTTGGACAAGCTTGCAGATACATGCTAACGACTAGCTGCAATATTTCAGATACATAACGGGTGGCATCGGAACTTCATCCGATGGTTACTATGTAACCTACCTGCCAAGTACTTATCCACAAATATAATCATTTCTGGGGTGATAACATTATGTCGTTCTAATATTACAGAACAATTTCAGCTTTTAGCTCTGACCCTCAAACCATATTGTTCATGTCGTCATAACGGTAGAACTAGTAATCTTTTTTGGTGTTAGAACTAGTAATCATTTTAGCAGAAATACAAAAAAAAACTGCTTAACCCAGTATCATACGAGAAACTTTTCACTATTCCTCTCTCTTCCTATCTCTCTCTCCTCTCGTAGTCTCAAGCAACCGTAACTTTATCTACACTTTGTTGGAAGTTATGATTCACCACTAGTCCATGTTACCACTGCATTTTCATAATTTCTACAACTGATAAATTGGTGAGGATCCTAAATTGAGCAATGCATTCTGCTGTCGTCGTTTTTTGTTCGCTTTATTTTGTTCTGTTTTGTTTTTTTTATCGACGCCTCCCTAAATGCATCACATGAGCAAAGAATGTAGGAATACATCCTTTTATTGCACCTGTAAAAAGTGTCATTAGGCAGCATTTCACTGTGTTCAGTTTAAAAGTGTTTTTACACTAAAGTCATTTTTCAGTCTATTTGAGAAATTTGTATAACATTCACAAACATTTAAACTAAGTCACAAACCTCCATGGCAAGTATGGAAATCGAATCCACTACCACACCAACTACGGTGCCATCAGATCACCGCCTCAGACATTGCAGCTAAAGCGGCCAGCTTTAATACGTCCAAATTGGGGGTTAAAAATCGGTTTCTCAAATGTTAATATGAAACAAACAGCTGTCAAATATGTGCTGGTTCAATTCTCAAAAAGAACGATTTGTGGAAACGCCTTCTTATTTTGATTTTATTCATCATCTCATGAATGATACATCTCATGAATGATATTTCATTGAATTCTTCAAATTCCAACTATTTTCCACATGTCTTGAAGGTTATAGAGGTTTGTTCGTTCCCACACGATCCTCTTTGATTATCCAAATAGTAGACAAAAAATATTGGGCAGATTTAGCCTTATTTACAGAGTAAGTATTATTTCCAAAATATTATCCAAACAAACATAGATTGTCGATAAACATTCCCACTGCAACCTTTAGGTCCCACTTAATCAAAAAAAAAGCATTCATTCAATCTCCTTCAGTTTGAAGCTCCTGTTGCAAACTTCTACTCCTGGTTATGTTTTTGTCATGAAGCTTTTTCTGAACTCATAGCGTATTTTATACCTTAAAAAACATAATTAATATATTTAGTTTAATTCTCCTGGCGTCAATTTATTATACAGTGAATTTGGCTTTTATATCATGATGTATGTTAATGGTCGTTTAAAATTCTAGATATTAGACTATTATTTTATTGTCTTTTATACACTATTATTTTTTGTTTTTTGTTTGGACTAGTTTAATTCAAAATATAAAAAACAAGTTGAATTACATTTATTGACGGAATATGTGATAAAAATAGGTTAAAAACCTAAAAACATCACGTAGAAAATGCTAATTCAAACAAACCATAACGCATATCTGATTTTAGCATGTAAAAGAACTGGAAAATAATATTTTCGTCTGCGAGTTCAACAACATTTTGTCTAGAAAACAGTTTCGAATATTTTTGTACGTTGCGTATAGATATTCAAATTTTTGCTTACCATTAAGTGTAAAAAGTTTTAGAAAATGTAGAAGATAAGACGATTAGCAAGTTTATTTAACGTATATTGGTATTGTTATGTTAACACTTAATGCAATGTACATTAAAGTGTGAAAGAAAGTATATATTATGTTGGTGTTCGGTGTACTGTTGCATGAATAAGGAGTGTTCACGAATAATAGTCTCTAATATAGAAAATAAATATATTTTTGAAGCGTTTAAAATAATTTTATTTTTTAATATGGTTGATAACAAAGAGCTTCGGTACCTTTGGAAAAAGATATGTTCTTATCTTCAATTACATCTTGGTCAAGTTCCCTATAAATATTGTTTAACTTTAAGGTTATAGTGATGACGGAAATATCTCATCAGGAAATGCAAATAAACACTGAACCCCAGATATGGATAATTGTCGGGCACTAATCAACAAACAAATATCTCAATATTAAAGAAGTCTTGTTATGGTGTAACACAGCCAATGATTGTTTTGACGATTTAAAGTCTACAATCTGTTATTAAATAAGATATTTTTGAACATATGAATTGAAACTTAAAAATCATTGCTTTTAAAATGTATTTATAGATAATCAGTAGTGTTCACAATCTACATGGTATGTGTACTAGTATAATCAAAAAGTAAGATGACTTTTTAAATCAAGTATTTATTTACTCATCCAAAGTTATTTTGTCCAATATATATATATATATATATATATATATATATATATAAATATATATATATATATATATATATATATATATATATATATATATATATATATATATATATATATATATATATATATATATATATATATATATATAGATATATATATATATATATATATATATATATATATATATATATATATATATATATATATATATATATATATATATATATATATGCATTTCATTGCCAGTAATTATTTATTTAAACAGAATATCATCATCTAAAGAAAGCATTTCTTTAGATGTTCCATTTCTTTAGCTGTTCCATAAACAGTGTTTTTGGAAGAAAACGATACACAAGCTTAAACTGGTCTTCAAAATTGACTCTTTGATTGATTTGATCTAAATGACATTTCATTAATATCAAAAATATCTCTACAGCACAAGATTTTTGATTTTGGAAATGTTTTGTTCACATATGGAAGGTCTTCTTGGATGAGATTCATTTTCTCATGATATCACTACAGTCGTTGTGCCACCTGTAATTTTAAATCTAGTTTTATTGACTACTAACACATTATTTTAGAAACGTATAACATACGTTCTGCATTATTTATTTATTAAAGTAGTTTGTTGTCACTACTTGATGAGATATACTGATAACTTAATTTAAGCGCATTATTTCACTGTTCCGCTGTTCCAGTGTTCCACCGTTCTGTTTCTAACATTCCGCTGTTCTGCGTGACGTGTCTTCTGGTGTGCTGTAAGAGGAAATCAACTAATCCAATATGAACTATAGGTCTCATCTCGAATGCATATAAATCTCTATTAAGTCGTTCTCAAAAGAGCTATCTGTAGCTGCAATATAAGCACTGCTCACTTGACGGATAATTTCATGTTGATTTCCTACAACAAGTAGTCTAAAATGTTGTCATATCCTTGGATATCTCTAGAACGACCAGAACCTCATACTCGTATATAACTTTGATCCTCAAACCACCTCATATATGTCTTCATAACAATAGAAACAACATCCAGTTGTTTGGCCAATTCAAGAAAGAAAACTTCTTCTTTCATATCAATGCTTCATCCTGTTACATTGAGATAATTGGTTGAAAGGATGTAGGGCACAAACTCTACCTTACAAATAAGTATCTTACAACATGAAAAAAAATCTTTTATTTTGCCATATATTTTGCAATCGCATACGGGAAAAGAAAGCTAAAGAAGCTGAAAATGTATCGTCAATGTATCAGTTTCTGTGACTGAGGTATGAAAGGACAGTGGTCGGCAACCTTTTCAATGTGTTGAGCTACTTTAATAATATTCAAATAGAGAGAACTATCTAAACTTGTTTAATGCAATAATGGAAACACATTTTCGACGTACAAGATACCTAAATTGGTATACCAAGCTACCGAAATTGTTCAAGCGAGCTACCGGTAGTTCGTGATAAACGGATTGGCACCCCTGAGCTGGACAGTGGGTAAATTTCCAGTATCATTCAAATATATAAATATATATATATATATATATATATATATATATATATATATATATATATATATATATACTGGGTATTGCACTTTTTTATTCCGTTCCGTTTTCAACAAGAGTACCAGAACTTTGAAGCGGAATACCGGCAAAACTCATTGTATCAATTCATAGAAAGATACACGAACTAGACTCTAGAGCAGTGGGAAGGTGAGCTCCTCTCTGGGAAAAAATTCTTTCCAATGTAGCGCACTTCTGGCTAAATGGATTTGTAAACAAATATAACCGCGCGATTTGGGCCGATGAGAATCCTCAAGTGATTCAGGAGTTACATCTTCACTCTGAAAGTCACTGTTTGGTGTGGTTTTTGGGCTGAAGGAGTGATAGGATCTAATTTTTTTATGACCTTGATAGATATTGTGTTACTATTAATGGCGAACACTAGAAATATTATATAACAGAATATATTTGTCCTGAATTGATGAATGTGGAAATAAACAATGTTTTCTATCAACACGATGGTGCGACTTACCACACATCTTACTCGACAATCGATTTATTGAAAGAAATGTATCCTGCACGCGTTATTTCGCAAAATGGTAATATCAGCTGACCACCAAGATCATACGATCTCTCGGTCATGGATTATTTTTTGTGGAGTTAAATCTCTGGTTTGCAGAAACAATCAACAAACCAAACAAACACCAAAATTGAAGCAACCCCTAACAATTCTTGACCTTAAACGAAACATTCAAGCCACCATCGAAAATACACCACGTTATAGGTGTCAAAGACCAATCGAAAATTCGGTCTCCAGAATGCATACAACCAGACGAAGTCAAGGGGAGCATTTGAACGACATTCAAAATAAAATAAATTACCGGGTTATCACTCGTAGCCTCACTCATTGTGCCTCAGTTTAACGTTCTAATATTTTTATTGGACAACCCATTAAAATGTATCATTAAACGTTTATTCTAAAAATATTATTGAATAGTCAGATAACAGAAACAAAAATTATTCTTTAAACAGCCCATTAAATGACAAAGGCATATTTCTCATATTTCTTTAATTAATTTATTGAAGAAAAATTAAACAAACAGCTGTAAGGCATTGAAGGTAATGAATCTAAACAATTTTCATTGTAATTTGCAGTATCTATTCCGCTAAGAAATAGTAATATAAAATGTTTATTAATTTTTTGCATGTAACAATTCTTATTGGCGATGTTGTTCAATATGTACTCATATTTAAACCAGCATGGCGTAAAAACCAAAGTGTTTTTCTTCGTTTTTTCCTAACATATCAAATACAACAAAATAAACCGTTCAAAAACGAACTACCATTACTATAACTTCCGCTTTCCCTTTAATGATCGCTTAAATGAATACCACCACGCACGTTCAGCCCATATTTATACAAAACAGTGCAAAATAACGCCAATAATCACGTGATATACGCTGATTTAAAAACCGAGAAGCGATTACACGATACCCAATTGCGTTACCCGCTGCGAGATGACTGAATGCCTCGTTAATTTCGAAATATCCGATTTTAAACTTGAAAACTGTCTATTAATATATCGGATCGTTCTTTATCTTTTGCGTTTTAACATCCAGGAAGTAAAATTGGCGTTAAATGAGGTGAAAAAAAATCGGTAATTGCTCTTCGGCCACCATACGAATGGACGTTTTCCACGTTGAGTCTTTTTTCTCTTGGTGCACGGTCGTACCGTAAAAAGGCGTGAACGTAATGAGGAACAGTAGTAGTTCCAAGTTTCATTTCATAGAACGTTTTGTAAGAGTAAATACAAGAACTTTATAGCCAAATTTTAAGACCCTTTTCCTATTATCACTGTTATTCCATGAAGTTTGCCCATTAAGCAATAGCTATTAAGTAGATAGATGGGTGTGCAACATTCTTGAACCTAAGCTTAATAGCTGTACGTTCTTGCAATATCTTGTCAATTCTGATTTTCTTTGCTATTGTTCTAGTTTAGTTACAAAATTACAAAATGAAGATATTGGGCATTGTGATATGCAGTAAAAAATGAATGATGTTGCTATGAAAATACCATTTTCTTCTGAAACTTATCTATTCAGCAATTGCTAGTAAGTCAGTGAAAAAATAAGCAATATTTTCAACGATAAGCTTATTATTTTTACATTCCTGTAATAGCATGTTAATTCCGATTTTCTTCGCTCGTATTCTAAAGGGTGTCCCAACAGGTACTTTGTGATTTAAATTCAGCGCAGTATTTCAACGACTTGAACTAGAAATTTTATATCTCGCATATGTTATCTAAAGTACCGGAAATTTAATTATGCGTCGGTTTCCGAGCAAGACAATGTAAGAATTGTGCAAATAGAAATAATGCAGAATTTAGCAATGGAAATATGGTTTTTGACGAAGCTCTGAGCTTTCCACCTTATGGTTATGCGAACAAGCAAAATTGTAGGATTTGGAGAAGAACTTCTCAGAAGAATCTTTACATCATAGTCGTGTAACAGTTTCGTGTTCGTTGTGGCCGTTTCACGCTACTGCAATAAGTTATGAACACCACCACGATATGTTTAGAAACGTTTTATGGCCCCAATTAGATAACAGAGGTCAACACTTGTTTTAGTGCCGGGGTATCTGGAGCTGACTTCATACGAATTTGATGCCCTGAATATGGCATTAATTCTTGCCTAAGAGCTCAAATTTCTATGATATAACATTTTAGTGAAATATACGTTAAATGCATGGATCAAATAAAACAACTAAACACAGAATTTTTATTATTATATTATACAAATATTATTATATACAAATATAGAGGAAAAAGTCATGGATGAGTCACTGAACACTTTTCCGTGACATTCTTGAATATATTTTGGAACAGTCCATTTTTAAACTTTAGCAGTAATCTGCTATGATGTGCATATCCCATCTACCTTGGTAGCGGTCCTCCATAGTTTTAATATACTGTTAAAATCTTTCATTTTTTTCCTCACTGGTGCCTCCTAAATTTTGAGGAAAACGGTCTAAGTGGCTGTGTAAATAGTGCCCTTTAATGCTCATGTTCCCCCTCCCAAGGGATCTGAAACTGTTAAGCATGTTGATTGGCACTTTAACAAAGTTTTCAACTTGCGTTTGCCCAGAAAATTTTCGGCAACTGCAACAAATGTCTAGGCTTTTCGTTAAGCCTCATTCATCGAATTTACGAAGGTAGGATTCTTAATGAGTTGTCTTATTTGTTGGCTGTCAAATATTCCTGCTTTAATTTATTCCGTACTCAACTGAGGCATTTTTTTCTCTATATATGCAAAGCATGATCCATTTTTATCAAGAGCCTTTACAAATTGCATCATTAGGTCCAACTGGATATACAGTGGAGAAAAGATGATTTTCTCTAATCCACTAAAGAGTTGTTAATGACATTATTTTCCTCAACGTACATGTTTTTCTCTTTTCTAACCCAGTGGTGTGTTTTGTCTCTGCAATCCCAGAAGCACAAGAAGAAAGGATATTTAGCGTGCATTTGGTGGGTGCACACCCTTACTTGAATGTATTAAATTAAAAAAAAAACATTGATAGATAAATGGATGTTTCTAAAAAGTAGAACTGATAGAGAAAAATTGATTTCATATTTAGCACCCCAAATATAGCTAAAATCAGTTCTAATATCCTAGGCACCAAAAAGAAATATTTTCTTTTAGGCCTGTGTAATTTAGGCCTGTGTATGCTCTTCAAACAAGATGACGCTACGACTTATACGGCCACCGAAACTTGCCTTTGTTAGGGGTACGTTTTTTTGATCGCACCATTTCTCCAAATGGTGATATTCAGTGGCCTGCAAGATCATACGATCAATCTAACCCCCTCGACTTTGTTCTGTTTTCTGGCTTCCTTAAGAACAAGACTTGAAGCAAAACATGCGTCAAGTTATTGGTGGGATTGAACAGCGATTCTGACAAATTATTATGGACAATTTTAAACAAAGAATGACAATCTGATGAAAATGCCAAAAGGGACATTTGGAGAATATTATTTTTAAAACTTAAGTGACTCTCTATATATTTTGATAAAATAAATAAGCATGATATTTTTCTAAAATGGTTGGTTTTATTTAAAAAGGAAATCCCGATGTACCTATTGGCACACTCTTCAGTTGTAGTATCACCCATTAAATAATACAGTTTAAACAATTCGTGGTTAAAAAAAGTTGTAAGATATTTTTCCAATGCTAATAAACTAAGCAATATTGTTATGATTCTGTTAAAATTACTTAAAACTTTTTTTATAAAAGGCGGTTTAAGTTTTCGTGAAATAGCAAGATAATTGGACATTGCCGCTTCTACTCTTATGAGGATACAACCTCATGAGGGAAATGGTTTGAGAATCAGAATTATGTTCGAATACTATGCTGAACGAAATCGACATGAAAATATCCGGCAAGTGCGTAATGATTTTGTTGAGGCTACGGGTCGAACTATTTCGAGAACAGATTATATCTGCTTCCGAAGGAGATGCGTGTTTATCGTTCTTTTTTAGTGATTCCTTTTACATCGTCCCAGAAGATGCTTCTCTTAGAACGGTATCGAGCTAAAACTGAATGGTACCTGTAACGGAACTCAATTTTATATAAGTTATCATGACGAACTTAGAAGGGTCAGAAGTTTTCTGGATGAAAGGCAAAATGTATGCTACCGCATATATATATATATATATATATATATATATATATATATATATATATATATATATATATATATATATATATATATATATATGAACCTGGATTCAGAAAAGTGTGTTTTTGTCGGCCCATATTTTATTTGGGTTTTGCACTTCTTATTTACCGAGTTGAATTCTTTTACGAATTTCTTTATTCATATATGCACTTGAGTACAACTTTACCTTTACTAATTTTCTTTATATTCTGCTTGTTTTGCTTTTTGAAGTTAATCTGTTCGTCATTTTTGTTGTTGTTTCTAATTTAAATAACAAACGATGTGTTCTATCATGGTGATGTCTACAAATTTTAAATGATATATTTTACGACCGCCGTGTCTACACACCTAGTCAACAGAGGTACTATCACCTCTGTTCCAGCCGCCAAACACCTCACTCATTACATGTTCAGTTTATCAATCAGAAGCGGTGAAAGAATACAACTTTATCTCACTCCCCTCATTATTACAGTCTCCCGAAACATTTTGCTTTTAATTGAACAACAATTGTGTCATTGTGGTGATTTGGTTTCTGTTTTTTTCTTTTTTGTATTAAATATATAGAATTAATTTTTCGTTATTGTTAGACTTATATATTATAAATTAAATAACTATAAATAACATAACCTCCTTTCTAATGGTCTGAATTTAATCTTCTACTTACTGGCACACAATATTTATCCTGTTAAATAGGTGATAAAGTCCTCTTTCATTATAACTTATGCTATGGAACAATGCTATGGATCATTGAAATTCTCTATCTTCGATTAATTAAGATTCTGACCGACTTTTTCGACAGGTTTGTACGACAAATTACAATCAAATTTGGGATAACGTTAATAAAGGTTTTTTTTAATTTCGTCAAAAATATTCGTGATTTAAATTATATGTTGTACTACATACATGTTTGGTAATATTCTTCAAACTCCAACTGTTTTTTGATGAGTTAGTTCATATTTCAGTGAAACATTAATACAATCAATATGCAACATAATCTCCAAGTGATAGTTAAATATATTATTTTTTTTCCTTTCTCAGGCATCTGAATATATGCAGTTTTATGAATTAGAATAACAAAATCATTTACGTTAAACCAAAATTAAATTGTTCATAATTCATATTTTTAATTAATCCTAAAGGATTAACGTTTTATAATAATGATGTAGAATGCAATTGATTATATCTCGTATATTCTAGATTAAAGCGATAAAATTTATATATCATATAATCAGATGAATAATAATGTTTTCGGAGTTTCTATAAAACATCTATAAAGAGCTGTCTAGTGATAGTGTCAGTATTTTAAAATGAGGCACAATGATAACTACAAGTGATAATCTGGTAATTTTATTGAATCTTGAAGAACAAATAATAGCATGAAATTTTCAAAATAATGTCGTTCACATGTCTAGAGGAATGTATTCCGAAGACCCAATTTTCGATTACTCTTTCACACATATCGCCTGGTATATTTTCAATGCTGGACTGAATGTTTGGTTTAAGGTCAATGATTGTTTGGGATTTATTTCTGTAAACTAGAGATTTAACATAAGCCCTCAAAAAAAGGTTTAGATCGCATATTTTTAATGGTCAGTTAATAAATCGATTGTCTGGCCAGATATGTTACAAGTCGTACCGTCTTGTTGAAAGAAAACATTGTTTATTTCATTATTTATCAGTTCAGGCCAAAGATATTATGTAAGTATATTCCTTCACCATTAACCATTCACATATCACGATTTTCATTATGGTCTTCGGAAAAATAATGCACTATCACTACTTTTGCCCAAAAACCGCAGCAAACAGTGACTTTCTGAGGAGAAGGATGAAGAGGTAACTCCTGAATTACTTGAGGATTTTTATTTGCCAAACCCTGAAATTACGTTCTTTCACAAACCGATTAAGCCAGAAATGAGCAGTATTGAATTGGGTATCTTTCCATGGTGAATTGATACAATGTACTGTACACAGCAGTTTGTGGGTGACATTTATACACCACAGTTTTGCCACTATTACATTTCAAAGTTCGGATACTTTTATTGGAAAACGCTTTATTAGTGGTTCGGACATTTTCTAAAAGAGTAGCAAATCGTGCTATGAGAACATTTTCTCATCATCATGACAACATCTCACTAATGTTATTATATCAAATTGATAATAAATGCTTCATAAATGATAAAATATTTTAATTGTAAAAGATTCTATAAAAATAATTTAAGTACTATGCAAGTTGTTCATACAAAATTTAAAAGGGGTTATATAGTAATTAACATATTTTAAACCTCCATATATCGAATTATATTTAACAATAATACTAAACTTTTTCATTAATGATTCCTTTATCTGTAACTACAATGATTTGCGAGAATGAATGTGAAGAAATGTTTGTAAATAACTATCTTGAAGCCCATTATACTTTCGTAGAGAATTAATTCCAGCCTCGGATTTAGACGAAATATTATTCTACCTAAAATAATACTCAGAAGTTGAAGGGTCTATAATTATGATGTAAACTGCTTTGTGTCGTACAAATTATTCTGCCTCGACTACAAAGTCCAACATTCAGTGTGAAGTTGTAAAATTTCGAAGGAATAGTTGTAGTCGTAGCTTTGCAGTTGGTTTTGAATATTACTCTCTTCTTCCTCACCCTTTAACTTAGTTTCCTCAATAATTCTTCAAAATATTCTCCTATCTATTTAACACCTCTCCAGCACCATTTTTAATTGGAATCTTCCGCTTTTGTTTTTTATTCCATTCATATATTTCTAATGATTTTGTTTCATCTTCTGTTTCTTAAAATATATTTTTTAAACTTCCTAGTCTTTTTCTTCAGAACCTTTCTTTTTCTTTGTTCTTTATACTTGCTTTTTATGTTGTTTCTTTAACATATCAGGCAGCAATTTCTTCTCAACTGCTTCTCTCAATTGCTCCTCAACTAACCACGAAAAGATTTATCGCCTAACACCAAATCACTTTTTTAAACTTATCGTCGCACGTGTCGCTAACCATGTTTGCATCATCAGGACTTAATTCAATCTAGCATTATCTGGAGATTATTCAATCCAACCTTGCTAGCGAAACGTACGTCGGGAAGTTTAAAAAACTGATTTGGTGTACACATTTGGTGTGGTAAAGCTCTTCGAGTTTAGTGTTTCACACCAAAGGTTCCAATAGAAGCATTGACTATTCCTCAAATTAAGTGCTACTTTTTTGATGTTTCCATACTATAATTTTGTTCTTTTTTTCTTCCATATTGTTTCTTTCCATTTCTCCCATGTTGTTCTTTCTGTGATATTTTCCAGGTTTATATTTTTGTTAAGTTATCTCATAGGTTCTTTGTTCTCTCTCTATTCTAATAGGTCACCTTCCACATTCTTCTTAATATAATTTCTAATACATGGTAATATTTGTGTCAGTTTTGCTCTTATTATGAAACGATCTGTTTCTGTATCACAAACGGCATGTGTAGCACAAAAGTCTGATACACAGGGATCGTTGTTGCATAAAGTAAGGACGAAGTTAAGAATGTCGACAAGAAATAAGGGGATGGTGCCAGAAAGAAAGGATTGTTCATAAATCAAGAAAATACCAAATATCTGGAGCGGACGAGTAGGAAATTTAAAACATTTATTTAAATGTAATAATGGTTAAGGGAGGATAGTGTATGAGCTTGAGAAGGTAGACAAATACTCGTATCTGAAGAGTTTTCTTTATAAGGAAACCGAACGCAAATTTTGAAATATAACTTAGAATGATGTCTGGGATAGATATATAGCACCACTTAGAATATTAGCCATTAAGAATATGCCCAGAAAAGCAAAAACAAAAATATACATAACAATTGTAAGACCAGTGGTTGTATATACTTACATATGCTTGTGAAACATGGCTAATAAATAACATTGAAGCAAATACGGTTGAAAATATGGGGAAAGAAAGTATTCAGGAAAATATTTGGAGGCACGAAAATTAACGAGGAATGGATGAGAAGAACTAATAAGCAGTTGGAGGAACTGTACCAGGAAACAAGTGTGTGGGGCCTCATAAGAGCTGAAAGACTACGAGAATTACGACGATTAATACACCATACCAAATGTGGAATACCCAAACTGTTAATGACAATCTCAGTGAGAACGGGAGAAGAATATATCTGAAATAAGATGGAAAATTGAAATTGAAAGAAATATAGTGACACTGAAAATCAGTAGATGGAGAAAGAATACACACATGTGAAGCTTTAACTGGCCATAGGCTAGGCTGGTTGGCAGAACTGATATGTACAGTATAAACATTAGCTTACATGTGAAACCAAAACATCTTATACCACTAAAATGTCACTTATATGAAATCATTCCCTTTCCTTCTTGTTAATGACCGCCAAGTCTTAACATTGTATAAAAATAAAGGAAAGTGTAAGGTTTCATGTAAGTCGCTCATCCTATCTTCTTTGAAAAATGTTGATTCAAGCTAGAACTTTTTCATGATGAGGTAGTTGCCTCTCAACATGTGACATATAATTAGTCCATTTAAAACCAAATAATCTCTAAAGTTATAAGAATAGAAAAACAAACAAAAAATAAATAGTTATGAGACCATACAATTTAATATTTCACACCAAAGGTTGGTTCCAACAGAAGAATTGAATTCAAGACCTATTAATTTTTTCTCTGCTTGTAATCGATGATGAATAAGTACATTGATCGATGATAAACACATGCATACAACTTATGCATCCTACATGGCAATAAAAAACGATATCAAATTTGTTTGTAATTTAAATGATATTCAAGCATATTGTAATTTTAGCAAACATATTTTCTACAATAATTCTTGTATACTGGAGGTTCAGACTCTTTCCGTAATAACAATGTTTTGCGTGAAGAAGTTTTTGTAAATACGTTTCTTCAAACTCCAGTTCTTTCGTGGTGAAGTAGTTCGCGCCTCGGCCCAAGACAAAGGAGTGGTCCATTTGAAACCAGATACCATATGCAATTATATGAATTACATAAACAGGGGCATACACGCAAAACTAAACGAACGAAAACGAGGCTCAAAGAGCACAAACCGAAAAAAAAGTGTACACTGGACATCATAAAAATAAATTCCGAACTACCATAACCTATCTTAGTTGAGTTATTTCAGTTAAAGTAGGCTGTAAAAGAACGCAATAAGATAGAAAAAAACGACATGCAAATAAAGCGCTGGAGAAAGAAACGCAGGTCATCGACTTGCAAGAGATATCTTTGTCTCTCTCCCACACATGCTGCGTTCGGGCGGGAAAACAGTGACGTGCGACATCAATTAATTGTTTATAAAAAATATACTATATTTATTGTTAACAAAATAAGAAAATGACATTTTTACACATGAATTAAAAAAATATATTTATTCACATAATCTATTTCAATTGTAATAACAATATCATAATTGTTTCATTACAGTTAGTGTAGCTTTATAAATTATAAATCCATACGTGGTTCTTCTAAAGGAATCTCTTGAGAAAGTAAAGGGTGATTTTTTTTGGTATGTCCGAACTTGCTATAGAAGTTGCTGTAAAACGAACTGGGAGTTTGCGCTCACAGTTATCAGATTCGTGCTATTGGTCGATGTTCGCAGGAAGTAGGGCTTTGTTATTCGGCTTTGAATTCCGAATTTGGGTAGTAGTGATCGGGAGTACGTGATTCCTACAGGATGGCTTCACATGTCATTAAGCTAGCGCAACAATCGATTTAGTAAAGGAACAATTCGGTGAGAAAATTATTTCGATGAACGGATGTGTAAATTGGCCACCAAGGTCATACGATTTAACGCCTTTAGATTATTTTCTTTGGGGTTATGATAAAACGTTGGCCTATGCCGATAAACCAGTAACTATTGACGTATTAGAAGACAACATAACTCGGACAAACAATTGTGGACATAAAGCTGGGTCCACATCTATACAAATTTGCATTGTGCGGGCTGTATGTGTTGTATGTAGTATGCCTGCGCGGCAATGTAGACGCTCTGACGCACACAAATATTGTCGCCGCACAGCACGCTTACGAACTATCTATTGTCCACCGGATAATTCAAACAAATTGTTCCAGTAAATTCAACACACGCGCAAAATTTTATTAGTGTGGAGCCAGCTTAAGACCTAATTGCTTGGAAATGTGATCAGAAATTGGATTGACAGATTGCGCTTTGTCAGAAGTAGCCACGACGGACATTTGTCCGATATTGTTTTCAAACATTGAATGTTATTTGACTTAAAATAGATAGTTTCAAGGCAACTAACTTAGTTGTTTTATTTCAATTCAAAGTTCGGACACATTAAGTTTTGAATTATTTATTCCAATATATTTTTCCTCTTTCCAAGTAATCCCCTCTCACTGCAGTACACTTATTCCAAAGTTTTTTTCCCGTCTTCCAAGCAGTTTATATACTTGACTTCAGTTACTTCCTTCAAAATGGTCAGCCACTTGAATGGCTTTTATAAATATAAAATGGCGTCTACAAAATGGCTTATTTAATCGAGGAAACAGAAAAATGTCCCACGGTACCATATCTGGTGAATATAGTGGCTGTGGAAGGGTATTTCTGTGATTAGGCGAATAAATCTTGCAGTGTGTGATGATACATTATCATTTTGTTACTTGTTTTGCTTCACATCTGCACGTTAACATCCACAATGTCTCTAATTCTTATTCGGCGATTACTCAGTACAATATTCTTTATTTTGGTAATGTTTTCTTCATAGGTTTTCTTCATGATCTTCCTGAACGAGGTTCATCGCCAATTCCTTCTTTATCATCATTATATGTATACAAAGTCTTTTAAGGCCCTTAGTGAAATATAAGTAACAATAATAATGATTAAACACTTGGTATTTGTTTCACAATATATTCGAGTTATTCTCTGATATTCTTCGGCCTCGCCACCATTCTCACAGAATTTATATTTATCACTGTTTGAGAATAGTCGCGAAGCCGAACTATATCAGAGAATATATCAAATATATTGTGAAACAGATGCCAACTGTTTTAATTATTATCATTCCATACTTCTATACTAAGTTCTTATACTACTGCTAACATTTAATTTTCACATACCTTATTATATTTTTAATATTTGTAATGCATTAATGATACTTCTGTGTGATACTGATAATGATAGTTCTGTTAGATAGATGTACGCGCACAGAAGCACCAAAAGTTTTAAAACAATATACTATAAAGATGATTTCATATTTTTTTTACTGAACAGCTACAGTAAACTGTTTTAAAAATATGTTACAATAACGGTTGTGAACGCAAATAGAACCGTACCAAAATTATAACGAATACAAGAGTTATATTTTTGTCTTGTTATATAAATGTGGGCTACTAAATTTATATATAATGGCAATCAATTGAAAATTATGAATGCTCGGAACACCCAAAAACCGCTACGACGGACAAAATCGTCACAAATATATATATATATAGTATCATATTAAATAATTACAGACAAAACGTATGCGAGCTTTCTGATATAGTAAGCTTTTCGATCGAAGCAGTACTTCAGCCTACCAAATAAAGCGGAGGTGCTTTCATCTGCAGGATAAGTTTTTGTTACGGTTTTCTGAGATTCTCGTGGTGTGCTGCGCACAAACTATGTGGCCAGAAGCAGGACTATCACCAAATAGTATTTCGCTTCATTACTGTGCTAACTGAAAGATACTATTTAAGCTAAACTTTCACATAAGCTACAGTTCCAAGTGCTTTGGCTCTTCCTGAATCTGAAGAAATGGTTCCGTGTAGATCGATTTACTTCAAATAGTGAGACGCTGAGATAATCGCTTATTTTGCACAGTTGAACAAATCACATTATACTGAGGCTGTTCAAAATGTTAAAACATCGTTGGCCTAAGTGTGTTAAATTATATATATTTTCTTTTAATCCCAAAGATTTAGTGGTTTATTTGTCAGGACATGAACATTTCGAACAAACTATGTATATAAAATATAGAAAGATAGTAGGGATCTCGCGCTGGACTATTTGTTACCACAGAAGTGTCTAAGGTGGCTGTTATGATTAATTTAATCATCATTTCACAGTACATACAGTAGGTAGAATAATAAAAATGTATCTTGTTATTGTAATAACAATGTATTATTAATCTTGTATCCCACTGAGTAGGTTCTGTAGAACAAAGTTAGTCAAAAAAGATTAAGATTATAGTGGAGTAACGATCACAAAGCATACACAAAAATAGAAAACAGTATACAATAGTATAAGTTTGTTATCAATAGTATAAGCTTGTTATCAATAGATAACAAGCATTCGGTGGCATTTGGTATCAGAGCCACAGATCTTCAAGTTCCATTATTACAACTGAAGAATGTTCGAATGAACCCACAAGATAGCTTGTATATTACACTTTTATTGCAGCTTGTAATTCTACATCTGTTTAAAGCTATTTAGAACTAAGAAAAATACCAGAAATAACTTGAATCGATTTTTCATTAGCATATTCTAGAAATTCTACGACTTCAAAACATTCAACGACTTCAAAACAAAACTTTCGCCGACGTCTCGTCGGATGGCGTATATATGTAGTGTTAGATTTTCTTGGACTACGTCCAATGAGACAGCAGTAGCTGAGTGTCATCACACACCCAACCGTTGGGTTCCACAATCTCATGTGGAACACACAACAACCTGCGTTTCCGGGATAGGTGTGGCCCCTTCCCGGTCAAGCAACCAACAAAAGTGTTCATTTAGGCGGAGACGCAGGTTGATTTTTGTACCCCAGAGCCAATATGTTTAAGACGGCGCTGACCACTGGCCACCAAGATCATCCAATCTCAAGCCCTTCTATTATTTTTTGTAGGGTTATGTTAAATATCTGATTTATAAAAATAAACCCCGAACAATCCTTGACCTTAAATGAAATATTCAAGCCACCTCTAAAAATATAACACCCGATATGTGTAAAAGAGTAATCGAAAATTGGGTCTCCAGAATAAATTCCACCAGGCGAAATCGTCCCCTTTGACTTCAACCTCAAAGTCGACTTCAATTTCCTCCTCGATTTCGCCTAGGGAGCCATTGCATGACACTTTTTTTTAAACACAATACCATTATTTGTTCTTAAAAATAAAATAAAAATTACCGGATTATCATTTGTAGTTAAGTATTAAGCCTCATTTTAAAGTTATGTCACTCTTACTAGAAAACACTTTATACCTAAAGGATTTCAAAAGCTGCAAAAATATGTTGATTTTACCCGTCCCATTTACTTCATCATTAGTATTTTTTTGTAATATAATTTTTTGAGCAGAAGAGAAAGAATTCAACTTCTATCAGAATTAATGTTAAAAATTAGGCTTTAGCACGCCACTGGCTTATATGTATACATGCACACAGCCTCCTATACTTAACTGAATCTGTGTAGGGTAGGTCAACGTATTTTATACTTGTTTTATTTTCTCGACCAGAAACATACTCTTTCAGTGTTCTTTTATAAACTTTTTAGTCTTTTTAATTTGCTTGAGTTTATACGCTGTAAAATATAAGTTCGTTCAATCTTAAAATATATTCGCTATTTAAAATAAGAGGAGTCTGCGGCTTCGCTAACGTACGAGACGCAGGCTTTTGGCGCGATTCAGATTTTTGACGTGCGTCATTTTTGTTTTCTTTTCTTTTTCGTTTCATTTATTTTCGATTTCCGTGTTGATCGTTTGTATACAACGGACAACGATATGAGAGATATCGTATCATAATATTATGTCGTACATCACTCCAATTATTTTCAACGTATTACCTTGCATGATCAATGCATTTTTGTTACCCAAGGAATTACTTTTCTTCCCTCTTGAATATCAAATGTTATGAATAAAGATGAGATCAAAGAATGTTGTTGAACAATGGCATATTATAAAATCAAAGGAGATTATGCGATCCTAGTGTTCTGTGTTATCTCAGAATATTCAGTACTGTTCTAGAACTTTGTTTTTAACACTTACTACTAGTATCAAAAAGTAAAGTGATTTTGATTTTAAAAACATACGTATCGATACGACCATTTGTTCTTTTAAGTTGGTATGACTGTCCTGTACATCTGACAGAAATTTATTATAATTTCGCTATAATATTTTAAATTAAAAATAATAGCGTCTTTTGTAATTGTTAAAATTTTTGTCGACTATTTTTTTAAAATAGATTTGCATTAACTTTCGATCAAAAAAAAATCTCTTACACTAATGCATTAAATGTTTAAAAAGCTTTGAATGAAAACTGATACAGCGATGAAGCTATCAAAAATAATCCAGTTTCCAAGTAGTAACGACTTTAGTGATGGTAGAGGCAGATGAAGATGAACTTCGTTCAGGAAGACCTTCCACGTCAGCCAAACGCGCATCAACAAACAGCCACGTCAGTCAGATGCGCAGCAACACAATTCATGGTTTTTGCATCACGATAACATTTTTCGCTTAAGAATCAAATAAATTTCAATCAAGAATCAAACAAATACCGTTCCACATGCACCATATTTACTAGATATAGTATCCGTGAGTCTTTTTGAAAAAACCACCTCGTGGTCTCCATTATGAATCCATAGAAGCCATCAAGAGAATCCGCTGGCCGCTTTAAAATAAATATCAGAAGTTGAGTATAAAAACTGTTTCAAAGACTGGAAGTTGAATAAGAACAACTTTGGAACAGTGTATTTCAGTGAGATGGGATTAATTTTGAATGATTTCAGATCATTTTCAGTTAGCGACGATCGCGTAACAACCGCTACACTTTTTTTAGAAAAACACAGAATAATTACACACTTAATAATAACCTATCTAAATAATATTGATCAAGATAAATCAGTTAGAGTTCAAAATTAATATTTTCCATTATAACTGGATGGGGCAACACCATTTTAAATTAATTTTAAATTTTAAAAAATCGTCTCTATCTAGTCAATCTCTGAAATTACATCTTCAAACCGACATCCTTGTATGGATCCAATAGCTTGTCATTTGAATATCGTCATCTGTTATATATTGTTGAAATATGATTAAAGTAAATTATAATTAAAGTAAACATAAACAATTTTCAATAGACCTTCTTCTTCTTCTTCTGTGGTTCTACAATATCGTACGGATCCTGGCCTCCACAAGATTGTTTCCCCAGAGATCCCTATCTCGAGGGGCTCCTTTCCAGTTAATCACTCCGATGCTACAAGCATCATCTCTGACACCGTCCTCCTTCGTTTACGTCCACCTATCGGCGTTGTATTAAAGGTGTTCTTGATTTAGATAGTATCATCCATTCTTAGAGGTACCTGCCCATTTCAGACGTGTGCATTTTATGCATGAAACGATGTACTGGCCTTTGTATAACGTGTAAAATTTACGGTTGTACATCTTTCTCCATGTATTATTTTCGCAAATTGGTCCATAGATTTTTCTCAAGATTTTTATTCCAAATACACCTAGAGCATTTTAGTTATTCTTGGATAAGGTCCATGCTTTACTCCAATATGTCATTACAGACCAGATTACTGTTTTATAAATTTTCTTCTTAAAAAGGTGCATTAAAATCTTATGGTTGTTGTCCATATTTACGGATGAACCAAAATATTCAAATTGATCAACTGTTTGAAAGGTAGATGTGCCAATTGTTATGTTGTCAGGCAAATGTCTCCGGTTTTCTGAGATTTTCATACATTTTGTTTTGAATTCATTAATGGTTAAGCCCGCTGTATTGTCATGTTCTTAGATATTTATGAATGCCTTCTCATTCATGTCGTGTCCAGACATTAATGTCGTGCCCAGATCATCAGCATAAGCCATCTGTATTGTCTTATGTTGAGGCCAGCACCATAAACTACTCCCTCAAGGACCAGATTAAACAGTAGGCACTAAATAGCACTTAAACTAATTTAAATGGGATTCAAATACACAGATAAACATAATAATCAGGAGAACAAAAAGGATCCCATTTAGAGGAAGTTATGGATGCGTTTTTCTGGAAATATCGTGATATGGTGCTGTAAGAAACGGGAAAAATGGGAGAACACTTATTAGTGTGAATAATTCAAGCGCTGATTTCTTCTCATTTGCTTTTTTTGGTCACTTTTTCAGCCAAATTTGCTCTTGGTATATTGTATATTGCTAGTTCTACTATATTCTCAGCAAACCTAGCAGTAGTGATGTTATCGTTAGTGAATAGATCAACTATATGAATCAGGTAATGATTGCAGTAACAATTTCCCTTTTCTATGGAACTAGAGTACTGTTGGTTCATCTTGAATTGTTACCATAAAATATCTGTTTGCTAGACACGATTTTGAAATGAATGAATCCATTGTCTAGAAATGACTTTTTGATATTATTAAGGCTAAATATCAAACTATCGAAATGGTCTTCTGGTTTTTGTGTGATTCTAGATATAATTTTGTGCACTTGTTCGATTCTTGTTTAGGTCCAAGAATCAGACAAGTGATGTCAAAAGAAAGAATTCATAAAATTGAAGAAGAAATTCAAAAAAGTTTGAAGCCTACTGACAACAAATATAATAGAGAGAAGATGGAATATTTGGTTCAAGCTATTCGCTTTTATACTATTCATTTATTTGACAAATTTAATACGCTATAATACCATGCATCTAAAAAAATGATGGATTAACAGATTGTTAATATTAATACTATTATGAACTTATTAATATTGGTATTGGTTCAATTTACAACGTTTTTCCTATAAATAGCATTGAAAACGCATTAAAATGTTTTATTTGACGCCCATTTTTATCACTAAATAAATATACAACAAAAATTAGTTTATAGGGATTCTTCTTTAAATAATATGATAAAATTGTAACCAAGCGAGGTTAGTATGAGATAATGCTTTTTATCTAATTTTTGAGTGGCAAATGATATCTTAAACCGATATAAAAATAAAACATTTATAACTTAGGAGATGTAGCGTTAAAAGTGTAAATTTAATAGCTTTGTATTAGTTATATGAAGGATTATAGGAGAATGTTCACTCTGTCATAAAATACCATGAATTAGTTATTTAAAACAATAAAGATTTCAAAGAATTCAACTAATGGATTAGCGAGTCTTTATTAGTACTTTGTTAATTCCCCTTGATTTGATGCCCATTATTTCGTCAGTATATATCAAATAAGATGATCGATTTGATTATGAAACATCTTGTCCCAACCTATTCGATCCCCAGATCTTAAGGATTTCAGTGTTTGACAAAGATGGAAAAAATGCAGAAATATCTTAGTTATAATGTCTCCCATGTGCCTAATTGGTCGAAAGATATGTTTTGTTTTTCTTTCTAAAAAGTCAATATAATCCATTTTTCAACGTAGTTTCCTTTTAGCTCGATACACTTCGACCGTATCCGATGATTTTCCAGCTTTTTTATGCCTTTCAAGAAGTATGACTTCTGAAGCTATGCGAGATAGTTCTCTATTTCATTGATTATTAAATTATGATGTGATTGTTTCTCCAAATAGCCATTTCTTTATATTTGGAATGATAAAGAATTTAGAGGGGGACAAGTCCGGAGAATAGGATGGATGCAGATTCAATTATTACTGTTAGAAAGACAGACGAATGGGCGAATGGACAGACGAATGGGCGGGGACAGTTTTTTTTCTTTCTTCATATATATATATATATATATATATATATATATATATATATATATATATATATATATATATATATATATATATTTGTGTGTATATTATATATAGGGTGTAAGGTGAAATAACTTTCTCCAATTTAACCAACGATTTTTTAATTATTTTGAATAATGTATGCTTTTCTTAGGTATGTAATAGTTTTATAGCCATTGATTCCCATCTTCAAAAAGAAGAAAATATCTAGCCCTAATTTTTCATACCATAACACGTTTTAAACGATTCACACACGATTAATTGTTTTGTTAAATTAAATATTCAAAACGTCCACCATTTGAGTCTAGGTAAGCCTGCCACAGTTTTAACGTATTTTCCCGAATACGTTGAAAAAGTCCTGATGTATTTCTAATCCGGTTGTGAGCAGCTTTTCCGTAAATAAGAAACATATCGTGATATTCGCGTACAGAATACAGTTCTGATTTTAAATCATTTTTAAATTTATACACTGCGACACAATGAAATAATGTTTGTTCCTAATCCCCTTTGTCATCAGGATTATCTCAATTATATAGTGCGACGTTGCCATTTCCACTTTAGCTAATTTATGGCGTGACTATTAATTTTTAAAAATTGTTTTAACAATGATATTTATTCGTTAAATAATTATAAAAGCGTTAAACGCATTAATTGCTTTCTTCTCCGTTCTGAGTCTCAAATGCATTGTCTAGGACTTTTCTTCTATTGATGCTTTTTGAGGGCATTTTTCCAACTCAAATTTCATTCGCACTTTACTAGAGAATGCTTCTCTATTTTATCATCTGTTGTCGCTGTTTATCTGATGAGGTAAATAATTTTAGATCATATAGTTATGCAGATCATTTAGCTTAATAATTTCAAGGTTGTTTTGTGTCAGTTTAAAACCATACTTGATCGAGTTCCTTAAAAATTCCTCGAGTTCCTTCCTCTTCCTTAAAAATTACCTCATTTATCGGTCTCTCTCCCTCTTACCTAGAACTAGTTACCAAAAACTAGAGCTAAGCAATCTAGAACAATTTTATCTTTTTCTGGGTACAGCTTTTAAAACGTATAATGGATTAAGAAAGCTGATTGATTAAACTGTATTAGATAAAGAAACATAGATAAAACAATGAAGATAGTCTATAATTAATAAACGGTATATGTAGACACAGCTGTTCTAATTGGTTTCCATAATTTCCCTTTTATATAAAATCTGACCGTTAATCAACATCAGGTTTCTGTTCATCGTACGGAAAAGAAAAACCTTCTCCCTGCCTTTTGTTTTTTTATCTCGAGTCGCGCTGCAACTTTTAATAAGCGAGAGTTTGACACGAGGTTTAAAGGTCTCGAGTTCAAATACCGTGTGTTCCGACTTTTTCTTCGTTTTTTTCCTTTTCGGTCCGTTCAGAAACGTTGCGCTCTCGGACTTAGATTAATAGGGAGTTTATATATTATAAATGGTATCTTATTCTTCTACCTCATTATTTTCTTCTATGATATCTGACCAATCCTTACAATTATCTTCGGTGCTCGATGCAATATATAAAATCTCTTCCTGTACCGCTGAACGCTTATTGGATAGATTCTGCTCCGTGGGGTATTTTTAATCTTCCTTGTGAGAACTTAATTTATTTTATTAATATGATATCGGCCGTGATCAATTTTCTACCTTGGCGAATCCCGAAGCAACGCCCTGCATTAAACATTTTCAATATATATACATATACATATACATATATATATATATATATATATATATATATATATATATATATATATATATATATATATATATATATATATATATATATATATATATATATATATATATATATATATATATATATATATATATATATATATATATATATATATATATATATATATATATATACATATATGTTGTTTCAGTTTAGGAATATTTATTGTAAGGATATTTAGAGCTTATTTCAACAGTATAATCAAATTGAAAGAATTATTATATTCTATTGCCCAATTATTCCTTGTTTTTTTTTAAATGTTTTATTCTTTTCGGAAATAGTATTTGCTGTAAAAACATTTAGAGCTAATTTGAGTAGTATAATCAAATTAAATGGGATATTTTACCCAATTATCATCGAATTACTCAACTATTTCTTCACAGTTTTTTAATTTTTATATATATTTTTAGAAAATAGTGTTTATTGTAAGAATACTAGAACTGATTAAACAGTATAATTCAATTGACTTAGATCAAATCTATTCTAAACTCGAAGAGATTTACCACTAAACACCAAATCACTTTTAAAAAACGTCTCGACGCACGTTTCACAACCATGTTAACATCATCAGATGGTTTAATCTAATTCTAAAAACTAAACTATGTCCTCTTTATATGATAAGCCTGCCTAATGAAGCGTGTAAAAATTATGAACCGTGAAGTTTACTGAATCTAACATTAATAATTGAAAAAGTTGACTGAATGGAATAGGTCTTTTATCTCGGTTCATGATTTTCCTATATTTTTCTATTTGAATGCTTTCATATACATCCAAAGCCCTATTGTTATTTACACGTTTTACCAGTCTTAAATTTCTAATATCTATATTGTGATCATGTTCGATTGTATGTTGGGCAACACAAAATTTTTCATTTCTCCCATATCTAATGTGGGCAATGTGTTCTTTAAATCTCGTTAATATGGATCTTTTTGTTTGCCCAATATACCTTCGATCACAATCTTGATAACTAATTTCGTAAATCCCCGGCATTTCATGTTGATCCACTTTATCCTTTGGATTACCTAAGACTTCTTTTAATTTATTATGTGGTTTGTACACAACCTTAATGTCCATTTTTTTCAAAATTTTGTCTAGCCCTCGTATTAATTGAGCATCAAATGGTATTACTATGATTTTTTTCTTGTTCTGGTCCTTTTAAAAAGTCGAAGATTATTTCAATAATTTTCTAAACTTATGTTTTCTAATTAATTTATCTCCAAAGTTCTTATTATAACCGTTTTCTTCGGATACCTCCCTAATTAATTTTAATTCTTTGTTATAATTATCTTTGTTTAAAGAAAAATTGATTAATCTATTTACGACAAAATTTAAACTAGGCATCTTATTTTGGAAACTATGATTCGAGTCAATAGGAATGTATCTCGAAGTGGTGGTGTTTTTCCTAAAAATTCAAAGTCTAACATATTTTTATTGTTTCTATTGTCTAAAACATCCAGAAATGGTAAACTAATTTGCTTTCGCATTCATGCGTGAGTACTATGTTCTGGGATTTACAATTTAAGTTCTTAATTAAATCATCTAAGTTTTTATTTTTTTAATCGAAAATTACAACGTCATCCACATATCTTAACCATACCTTCGCAAAGTAACTCAATTCATCCGGATTCAAATTTACTCATGAATGAGTTTGTTAAGAACGGTGACAGAGGATTGTCCATTGCCGTACCTTCTTCCTGTTCGTAAAACCTGTTATTAAGTTGAAAACATTTTTGCTTCATACATAATCTTGTTAAAGAGATGTACTCAGAAACAATCTTGTTATGAAAACCGGGACACTTGGAAACAACGATGATACGTCAAAAGAAACCAAGTTTTTGAGTTTTTCTATAAATTTTGTTGAGTTTATCACAGAACAGGAAGGTAGTTGGTTTGGTAGATTTTCAAATTCCTTTGTTAACCATTTTGCCAAGTTGCATGTTGGAGAATCAATGGCTGATACAATTGACTTAGTTATTGTACTCAATTAAGTCTTCACAAGTATTTTTTTTTCATATATTTTTATAAGAAAATACTATACGTTAGAAAATGTAGACATTATTTGAATGATTAAACAAATTATATCAGTTTTTGCTTGTTGAGTGTTTTTTTTTTGAAAATACCAGTGTTATCCAAGATAAAAAGAAATTATAATATTTTCATGTCCTACGTCCAGTTTCAGTGGAAACAAACGGACAAATTATGTTTTGTCTACGGTGATATTCATTCGGAAATAGCTAGCTTATAAGTTATAAGTGGGACATAATGTCTCACATGCATCAAATTGATAAGATCTAGCTATATTATTGGTCAACGTAATACCTAATAACTATATGACTGGTAAAACGTAAAAGGAAAACTCCGAAAAACTATAAGAAAAATGATATTTCAGATACTATTTGGAGACGAAATGTTACCCTGAAAAAACAGTTCTTTGCCGTTCTAAAATATGATAATAAGTGGGAGTTCATGTGGGCATTTCCTGAATATACATTTTTGTAATTTTTTTTAGCAAACAATACTTATTTTATGGATACTAAAGCTTATTTAAATAATATAATTAAATTAAATTGATTCTAATTGTTCAGTGGTAAAAACGAAGAAATATTTATTTAGCTACCATGACAATTAATCGATGTATTTCACATGTATTGAGAAAAGTTTGTAATCTACCTTAAGTTCTTAAAGTTACAAAAAAAATATTTGCGGGATAAAACAAGTATCAAAAACTTAATCAAACTAAAAGTTACTATATCTATTAAGAAAATGGAACACTTTTTGAATAGGATAATTAATTTGTATCTATGATCAACAATTTAGAAATGAATAACGAGTTTGTAAAAAACGATGAAATCGATCTGAGAAACAGATTAGAATTGGTTTTTAAAGAAACGAAACTTTTTTGATAAAAATTATTAGATTGAAAATTTAAGTTGTTAAAAAATTTAAGATGTTTTTTCTTTTTAAGAAAGTAATTTACGTTTTATAGAAATAGCCGTTATAGTTCAAACAGGCAGTGTCTTTTAATCAACTATATAAAAGTTAGATAAAATATCAATATTCAACAATAGGCCAGAAGTAGCATGTTTTCCGTATTTGGGGAAGTCAAATTTCCTGCTCTACCGACCTGCAGTTCTGCACCTGCAAGAAGAGGTTATATGTAGAATATAGTGTGCTAGTGCTAATTTTGAACGTCGAATAAGAAGAGTGTTAATTAATGTCTGAATGATTGTGGCGTGTTCATATTTTTTTTCTTTATTTGGGTTTTTCGCCACTATCTAAAACTCAAAAAATATCAAAAATACCTGTTCTTATTTAAAGGAAGAATCACTGGGTAAAAACAAAAAACCAAACGGAAACAAATTTCTCAGTGATTCTTTTTTGAAGAAGAGTGTTCAGTAACCGAGACTTAAGGGAACACAGTAAAATAAGCGAATACAATGCCATAATAATTTCCAACCTTCTGTATGGAGCTGAATCATCGATCCTGTATCGGATGCAAATAAAACAACTTGAGAGATTTTATCAAGGTAGCATCCGGAACATCTTGAGAATCAATTTACAGGTCTATCGGACCAATGTGGAGGTACTTGAACGAGCCAGCAGTTTGAGCAAATAATACCAGATCATGAAAGCTCAGCTAAGATGGTTTGGTCATTGCCAGAAGGTATAGGATACTGGGATACCAAAGCAGATTAATGGCGAATTAAATAACAAGAAAGGATATATGAGATGCCCAAAAAGAAGATATACAGACATAATAAAATTACCTCTAAAGAAGTCTATGTCAAGCTGAATGGGAAACAAACAGCAAATGACAAACCCAAATGGCGTGAGAAGATATACATAGCTGTGCAGCTCCATAAGGAGGATAATCGCTAAAATGCCGCAGCCAAAAGGCAGACGCGAAAAGCCAAACAGACTGGACCACGTGTACCAATTATGTATCTTCTTGACCTTAATTATCCAGCATGCGGAAGAACATGTAGATCTAAGCTGGGTTATCTGAGCCATTATAAAACGCATAATTCTTCAACAGTGCGTCAACAGAACTAATAGCCATGGCTGAAGTCGTACTCGTATCAGGTTGACAGCCATCATCATTCAAAAATAGGTAGGATAAAGATGTGACATAAGGTTATGAGAGCCAATGTAATTTGAAACTCTGAAAGCAACTAAATATATATGTATATATACTCAACTCAATTCTTGCACCCTACGTTTTACTAACGGCAGAACCTATTCGAATCAGATTTTTCTCCCGACGTTTAATTAATTCAAAGCGCCATCTTTCAGCTTCAAGGCGAGATATAATATACTAGCCCACCGTTAATGCAATCTGAAAAATGAAATGTAGACGTGATGTTGGAAAAGCAGCATTTGAGGCAATGTCTTTTATTCACCACCCAATGGAAAAAATGCTGCAGAAGCTCCGAACATTATTTGTTCATCTTTAGAAGATAATGTTATTTCATATATTGCTTGTAAGAAGTAGTTTCAGCAATTCCTAACTGAAAATGTTCACTTAAATCAAGTAGAAGGTTCGGGCTAGTTAAAAAAAAAGGATAATGAAGAATTAGAAACAGTGCTGTTAGAGCTCGGATAGGAACTCGATGTAACCCCGCAAGTTAATTTTAAACATTAATAGAAGCTGGGAATAATTCCAACATTCCCAAAGTCGTTGGGAATAAACTCACAGCTGAGATTTAGAGTAGACGCTTTGATGTTATTGTATCATTGTTGTGTGTGGATCTCTACGATAGTCCAAAGATTGATCAATCAATATAGAAAAACCAGATACCGTGGGGTATTTTTAATCTTCCTTGTGAGAACTTAATTTATTTTATTAATATGATATCGGCCGTGATCAATTTTCTACCTTGGCGAATCCCGAAGCAACGCCCTGCATTAAACATTTTCAATATATATACATATATATATATATATATATATATATATATATATATATATATATATATATATATATATATATATATATATATATATATGCAATCAAAAAGGTTTTTATTGGCGACCTATATAAATGAAATTCTTTATTCGTAATAGCATGTATGTAGTTTATTATTTATACTTCTTTATATTTACATTTTTTTTACATATTTCATCAACTAACTCATTAAAGATATTAAAAATATTGAGAAGTATTATTTTCAAATATAATACATTTGGAAAATAAGTAAATAAATTGTATTTATTTGACACCCTGTTAATATATAAATATTGTAAATTATGTTATACGTTGTCACACTTTGTTGTATTTTATGGTGTTTATTTCACACTTGGAAAAGATTTAAAAAAAAGTCAAACACATTTAACTTGTCATGTGATTTTCTTTTTATTTTCCAATTATCTTTTTCTAAAATTGGCATTGAAAAAAGCCCAGTTATTTGTAAACTTAATTGCCCGTCCGAACATATGAGCTCTCTATCATTATTGCTTGAAAAATCATTTTTCTACGGAATAATTGCCCATTAGCAGTATTTTAGGTACAGCTTTTCCTCCAGCTCTTCGTTAGGCCATTATAAGTGGTCATACTTGTTCTTCCTACACAGTTTAACAATATTGTCCGTACTTCTGCATCTAATTATCTTGTGTTTGAACATTTCAATTGTCCATAATTATTTTTTACATTATCAGTTTTTTATGTCTATATTTTCATCGCTCCTTAGTGGTGTGTTTAAAGAACATCAAATTTATAATACAGAATATTATAATTATTAGTTACGTCAATTGTTACGTTAATCGTTAGGTTTTATCAACATATTTTTTTTATATTTAAAATATTAAAATTTAAATTATTGTTTTATATTCAAAACACAATTATATTCCTATTTCCTTCAAAAAGTCAAATGAATTTTGTTCAAAAGAAAAAAGATGAGGCGATTTCGAGCCTTTTTAAGAAAATTACTAACTAAAAATCAAATAAGTATGTATTGTAATAACTTTTTCAGGTTTTATTTAATTTAGAACACTTGATTAGTGGATTATTGTCTGGCTTATCCGAATATTTTGTGTTATATAGTTTATGTATGGAATAAGTTTCGTCTACTGTAGCGATATCATAAAGCAAATTTATAGATCCTCGGTTGAAAGAGCTAAAGGTTCATATAATATGTATTTATTACATTTCAATGCTTACGTATGTCTTATGTCACATGCCACTCGATCTCTATTTTTTT
>JARFXV010000127.1:750000-902500 GCA_031761425.1 Cosmopolites sordidus
ATTAATCTCTAAAAGTATTAATTTTCAAAATGCAAATGATTATAACACATACTGAATTTTAAGAATATAGGCAACGTCTGCCTATGTTATTTTTATTGCTACAAGTTTTACACCTTATTAGAAAATTTTATTTTCTGCATTAGCAAAGGAAAATAAAAAAGAAATTTGTTTAATTTAATATCCTGTTTGTCTTTATTTCAATATACTAAATTGTATATATTTTGTTTTCAAATCAATATCTTAGTTTCTTCAGACTGTAATGAAATATATTCAATTTAATATTCAAAGAAAAATTCAATCAATTTTTTATTGGATATTGTTAAGTCCAACATCAGTGTCTTCTTGTCATCCTTTACCATCTAAAAAGTTTAAAACCTATCGGAGAACTACACAGATAAATTTTCATACTTTTGTCATAGCTGAAATTTTTCTTATTCGGAGAATCCTGCAACGACTGGAATAAGTCTCATTCAGTAAATGACAGATTCGGAGAATATATTGGTTGAGATGAAATATTGCAGTCAAGACTTAGTTAAGAACATATAGTATTTGGGTACTGTATTGGTGGAAAATGACTCCTTTCTAATTTACCACTTCTGATCGTTATACTTCAAGCAGTGTAGAGTTGATCTTTATTGTTTTGACAAAGAACTTAAATCAGTAGAACCAAGCTACATACATACCCAGCACTGCACAGAAACAACTTATTTTTCTCAAACATTAAGCGTGTTTCACCAATTCTACACGTGTATAGTACAGGAATGAGATTTCCATTAGGACATAATGAAATAGCTCATTTTCATATCCATAATACATATTTACTTTTGCATATTTATTCATTAAATCGCTTATAAACACATATTATGAATATCACTTATTATTTAACAATATATATACCCTATGATGTATTATATTTATTCCATTAAATATCTCATGAACACTATCAGAAAATTTTTAATTTTAAAAATTAAAATGAGCAGCCCGAAAACGTTTATCAGTAATTAATATCTTAAAAAAAATACACTCATCGCTAAAATAAATATTGCTCCACTCCAGATCGCATTCAATTCTAGATCTGAAGAGATGTTGCGGAAAGTGGTAGAGATTCTAGCTCTGAAGACGCAACTAGTGGTGTGCTGTAAGAAAAGCACCCAATAGAGACGATTAACACTCATATTCACTGTAAATAAATGTTGATTCACCGTCCTCCTTGAAACACTCTTATCTGCATATGCAGCCACGCAACTTTCTTAATATTTTTATATCGATTTCGTACAGCAAGATCTCTAAAGCTGGGTCCATACCAATAAAAATTAGCATTGTCCGGGCTGCATCTGTTGTATGTGGTGTGCGTGCGTGGTAATGTAGATGCTCTGGCACATAAGGTGATACATAAATAGTTTTGTTTTAGTTTTAAAAAGATACCTACGTGACGTGGCTATATCGAAATTTATTATTTAGTAATTAAAAATTTATTGAGTAACTGGTTGTAGTCAAAGTATATATATATATATATATATATATATATATATATATATATATATATATATATATATATATATATATATATATATATAATTAATACAGTTTGTTATACATGATAAAATTAGTTTATTGTTTGGATAAAGTTACTTATTATCACAAATTTTATAGTTTTATATGCTATATAGTCCTTATAAAAACATAAAAAGAAAATTTTTTGGGTATTGAAATCGGAATGTTGATGGAGAAATAATTTTAACATCTTTACCATTATTGGATCTTTATATGCTAGAATGTATGAAAAACCGGTTATTTTTCTCGTTTTGGTGCCATCAGGGAAAGCAGGTCAATAATATTAGCAAAATGGTATTTTACAATCAAAACCAATCTCTAAAAATATTAGTCTTCAAAATGCAAACGATTATAACACATACGGAATCTTGAAAATATGGACAACGTTTCCCAATGATGGTATTTTTATTACAAGTCATCAGCATTGTTGGAAAATCTCTATACTGCATTAACAAAAAAGCATATTATTATGACGAAGAAATGTGCTGCATTTATAATAATGAACAATTTAAACAAGAAAAAGAAAAAAAAACGCAAGAAAAGGCGTTATTGGATGAAGCACTTGGACCAAAACCTGAAGCATTTATACCAATGCCTCGGACATACTTCAGATGACGCCAACGCTTGACAAATTTCTCATCGTCCCTTGCAGGATTAGAAGAATATCTTCTTCTATCAGTGGCGGCTCGTGGGTTTTTAAAGTCGGGGGGCATAAAAGAAAATGGTGCTGCTAAAAGTTTTTTTGCTTTCCCCTTCCTCTTTTTTACTTTTCCCGCTATTGAAACCCTATACAGGAATTGAACCAGGAAAATGAGTTAAAGGAAAGAAACTGAACGGAAATAAAATATGGTGCTTTACTCTGAAAAATTGTTTACTATGATAAATGCTGGAGGGACGGCGCCTCAACGCTCTCCCTCACGAGCCGCCACTGTCTTATATATTATCTTAAACCTACCATCTCATTGCACACACACAGATGAACCGAGGCGTACAGCGCACACAACTTAAATATATATTAACTGCGTGTGGTCATATTACGTCGTCAATATTTTCACCGTACAGTAAATTCAACACGCATGCAAAGTTTTATTGGTGTGGACTGAGCTTCAGATGATATTCGTCATGTCCAATTATAGGACGATTAAAACGACTCGTGCATAACTTTGATTATCAGACCATCTTATCTATGTCCTCCTAACGGTAAAAACAACAATATCCAGTTATATCGCCATTTCAGGAAAACTTGCTGTGATTGTGTAAATTACAACTCAGTTAGAACAAATAATTTCGTTGATGTTATTAACATACGTTAAATCATACCCATGTATAAAATATTCCTATTTTTCAGGATTTTCTTTTATAGAAATATTTAACCTCCTCTTTAAAAAAGTATGCGTGTATTTTTTTTGCAAAGATTTGTGATTTATTTTAATTAACTTAACTGTTCTAATGATATGTGAATATCCGGTTTATTTTTATCTATCTCAATATAGCCATTATGGATACGGTAAACCAGGGGTTTATTAATATTTATCCTTATTTGATATTTTTATTTCCCGGTAAACTGAAAAAAACAGTTATTCGGCACAGCAGCGTAATTAATTTTCAAGCTATACCAATAAACTTGTTTTAACATTTCATAATGAATTATTTTGGCAACATAATGAAATACACTGGAGAACAGAAATAATGCACCACTATGAAAAATATATTTTATTGTATTCATTTTATTGTTCAATTAAGGTGGCAGATGAGTCATGGAAATTTATTCTCAATATAAGAACTAAGACTTATGTTTACAATTCCACTATATTAAAAAATAGTATGACAATTATTTCGACACACATTGCCTTATTCAGATAGGAAAGTATAACATTGTAGTTTCGTCTCGTACTAATTTCGGCATAAGTCTTAGTTTTTTTATTTGAATTAATTTTGTATTTTTTATATACACTATGGCAATATTTTAATTATTAATGAGTAAATCTACCATATAATTATAACTCTTAAATAGTCTACATCTTTCGATAACGAAGTATCTCAAACTTAATATTTACGTAATTCAAGTAAATATAAAGTTGTTACCAATATTAAAGTTATTAACTAATGCTGTCCCATATATGCTCTATCAAAAATAAATCCGCTAGATTTATTATTGATAGAGGTCGCTACCTCGGCGGCTAGTCGAATGTCGCTATAGTAAACTCTTCTTCACTCCTTAACGAAGTGTATGTGGTCTGACGTTATTTTGTCCAAAGAGGGAATTTCGACGAATTTAGAGATACAGCCTCCCAACGAGATGCAATCTTCCTGTTACATAATTGGCTGCATTTCAACTTGCTGTATTTTCACTAGGTATTTTCACATCGATTTCATATACCAAGATACCATTCGTCACGTTCTTGGATAGTTTCAGCTCGATCAGAACCTCGTACTAGTGCAAAACTCCGTTCCTCAAACCATCCTATCGATTATGTTTATGGATTCCGCAATTCATTCTTTCTGAAGCATTTTGAAAATACTAGGATTTTAAATGATACACTTGTAGTTTTTAATGTTTCAAACGTTTATTACAGATTTTGCTATACATATGTTTCGCCTTGTTAGGGTTTTCTCAAGAGTATTAGGGTTTTCTCAGTATTAGTTCAAACTACTCTTGTGAAAACTCTAACAAGGCGAAACATATATATAGCAAAATCTATAACAAACGTTAGAAACATTAAAAAGCTATAAGTGTATCATTTAAAATCCTAGTAGCGTGTTATCGATGCTCACATAATGGAAGAAGTAGCAGTATTAGGTGATTTAAATAAATATAAAGCTGTTTCCAATGCTAAAGTTATTAAACAATGCTCCTTCATATATGCGCTGTCTGTAATAAAGGTGGCGACCTCGCCGGCTAGGCGGATGTCACTATCGCAGACACTCTTCTAAAAACTGCATTCTTTAATTAAATGTATGTGTTATAGCGTTATCTAGTTGAATGAGGGGATTTGGACTAGCTTGCCGATACAGCTTTAGAACAAGATGTAATCTTTCTATTATAGAGGATTATCCATTTTGTGCTTCGGAAAGTAAAATAAAAAAGGCAACGAAGAATTTTCATTATATTGCTTGGACTTTGCCATTAAGTGTAGAATACAATATCATTTAAATGTCCACCACGTGACCGCTTGCATGACTCAATCCTTTTGAGGTAATTTTCGATAAATTTTCCGTACATTTCGGCTGGTATCTCGGCCATGGCTTGACGAACCTGAAGCCTAAAACCAGGTGCTCATGGTATTTTAATATATTTAACAGAACAATTTCTTCTTCTTCTTGTTCTTCTTCTTCTTCTTCTTCTTCTTCTTCTTCTTCCTGTAATGCCACAGCCCGTTAGTGAGCCTCCTTCAACCTTCGCGTCCAACCGGTTCGATATATTGAATCAATCCAATCTGAGGTTGTATACGAGGCCTGCAAACTTACCAATAAGATTGGTGGCTTAGCGTTAGATCTGGCAATACTGCTGGCTTTACCATTGGTAAACTGGTCAATATCTGACATATCTTCAGTACGAATTTGAACTAACTTGAGTTATTTGGTGGTTCGTAGTAATTATTTTTGTAAACAGGATTGTTTATAGTGCATTCTGAAAATAAAAGGTGATTCAAATTGAGTATCCACATTACAATCTAAAATAATTTTGAAACGCCACTGCATTTGTCAATGGCAACGTCAGATTTCTAAGCAACAAACATAAACAAAAATAGTCATGGAGCAATACGACAGAATAACGTGTTAAAATTATCGAAGCCGAGAAAAAAAAACGAAGAAAAGTGCATTTTGTGCTTTACGTGAATGTTTGGCGTCCAAAATCGATTTTTCGATCCAAAATCGATTTGGAATGCGGTCCAAAAATTGGAGCAAACTGGATCTGTAGCTAACATCAAAACCCCTCTGCATGCTCATAGAAGTCGTTCGGAACAAAATAATGCCACTGTTCGCGAAAGTGTGGCCGAAAATCCAAGTACATCGATTCGTTATCGATCCCAGCAAGTGGGCTTTGCGTATTCCACTACACAGCGAATTTTAAGATATACAGCCTCCCAACGAGATGCAATCTTTCTGTTACATAATTGGCTGCATTTCAACTTGCTGTGATGGTTAGTAGAGGGCCTGCTTTCCAAACTTATAGCTCTTCCATACTATTATTTCAGGAGTGATTCCGTTCTAATGCGAAATTTATATTTTGCCTTTTACCCCGAAATCGCCCAACCGTTCTACGTCCATCATAAATACATAAACAACATATGGACTCATCAGTAAGGCGAATAGAGTTCCATTTCAGACCCCAATGAATTCTAACTTATGCATAAACGTACATTCTCAGTGCAAGTAAATGTCGAATCTTCTTCTAATATCGAATTTTTTAATCAGTTCTATCTGTAGCGGTAACAAAAAATCGCACCAGGTATTTTCACATCGATTTCATATACCAAGATACCATTCGTCACGTTCTTGGATAGTTTCAGTTCGATCAGAACCTCGTACTAGTGCAAAACTCCGTTCCTCAAACCATCCTATCGATTATGTTTATGGATTCCGCAATTCATTCTTTCTGAAGCATTTTGAAAATACTAGGATTTTAAATGATACACTTGTAGTTTTTAATGTTTCAAACGTTTATTACAGATTTTGCTATACATATGTTTCGCCTTGTTAGGGTTTTCTCAAGAGTATTAGGGTTTTCTCAGTATTAGTTCAAACTACTCTTGTGAAAACTCTAACAAGGCGAAACATATATATAGCAAAATCTATAACAAACGTTAGAAACCACATTCCAAGTACCGCATTCCAAAATCGATTTGGAATGCGGTCCAAAAATTGGAGCAAACTGGATCTGTAGCTAACATTAAAACCCCTCTGCATGCTCATAGAAGTCGTTCGGAACAAAATAATGCCACTGTTCGCGAAAGTGTGGCCGAAAATCCAAGTACATCGATTCGTTATCGATCCCAGCAAGTGGGCTTTGCGTATTCCACTACACAGCGAATTTTAACTAAAGATTAGCAGTTACATCCATATAAACTCCAAATACCACAGGAATTGAAGCCTCGAGACCATCAACAGCGTCGTGTGATAACAACAAGGGGTAAATTTTTCAATGAAAATCATCTTTAGCGATGAGACACATTTTCAGGTGAGTGGCTGTTACGGTAAATGACGTTCGCTATCGGAACATGATAACAGACTTTTTCTAAGAGCAGTTGGAAGATGGACGCAGATCTCTGGTTACAACAGGACGGTGCTACCTTCCACGCAGCAGGAGAAACGATACAAAAACTACGCAGCAAGTTTCCAGGTCGCATTATTTTACGTAACGGCGACATCAGTTGGCCGCCGCAATCATATGATTTAACCCCCGCAGACTTTTTTCTTTTGGGAGTGTCTAAAGAGCAGAGTCTACAAGAATATACCGAACATCATCGCAGAGCTGAAACAGGAGACCAAACGCGAAATAGCCGGCATAGAACCTGAATTATGCCGCAAAGTAGTCGAAAATTTTTATGAACGGATTACATCATGCCACATGAGCCACGGCGCTCATTTATATGATATCATCTTTCATACATAATTCTAATGAATAACCTCAAAGGACAAATATATATTTTTTATATTTTTCAATTTTTGTGTTCTTTTTTAATATCTTTATATGGAAAGCCAAATTGAATCCCCTTTTATAAGTAATATATTTTTAGTTTGATAATATTGTATACACTGGTTATAGTATTTTTTAAAACTCCAGTATATTTACTAAGTATAATTTCACTAAGCTTAGAAAATACCTTATCAAAAAAATTGAAACAACTAACTCTAACGTCAAAAAAATATGTAGAAATAATGAAATAATTTGTCTACATTTAGCTAATGGGATACGCTAATTTTTCTGGTTTTAAATCGTGGCGGTATGATACTTCTCATAATAAATTTATTAATACAATCAATTATGGCGCAAAATCAGGTGTCGCAAAAACGAAAATGCTGAATAACGCAATTTTCCGTATTAAAATTCTTTAATGGTTTGCCGTGAAAAAAATAGCCACAGATTAATATGGCTTTTCTTACTGTAATTGTTAAATGAAGGAATTTTTATCGTTTTACAATAATATAGGACAATTTTAAAAATGTCGCCTTTCTGAATTGTGCTGTACCATAAAATAGTTTCGTGCTTCGCAAAATACTCTTTAAACATCAGTTACACTATCAATAAAGTGCAGAACAGCTACAGATGCAAACACGTAACAAAATACATCAGTTTTTCTCATATCCCAGTGTTAATAATGACAAGAAATTGATATATTTCTATATCTCTTCACACTACAACGAGCAGCAGAAATATTGTGGATATAGCGAACTGTATGTTAAACATCTGTTTTATCACAAATCGAATCAGTTTCTTTTATCGTCCTCTTAACTTTTTTGTTGTTAAAATATCAAAAAGTTTATGAACATAAGTTGTGAGAATAATTCATTAACATAGCAAGTAAAAAAAATTAAATAACATGCAAAAATGTATAGAATTATATAAAAATAATAATTTTGAATAGATTTTAATGAAATTTAACTGAGGTAGCCAATACTTAATGAAAATTCATTTTAAATAAATAAGCAAAGGTAAATATTTAAAATTTCCACTATATTTAAAATTGTATTTGTAACAATTCTTTCGACACACAAATACAAACTATGTTAATCTTACAGTATAAAAAATCGTAAAACTATTTTACATTCTCAAACACTACTTTAAAACTCTAACTACTTTAAAACTAGACTAAAAAAGTTAGTAGTGTTTGAGAATGTAAACTCGTTTTACGAAACTATAGTCACACAAATTTTGTTTAAACATAAAAGTGATAGATAACAAAGGAAAAAATTGTTTTATTCCTTTTTAGAAAATGAACTATCACAAAGTAACGGACAAATTAATCAATAATTAGTAAGAAAAATAATTACAACCTAAACTGTCCATTGACCTAATAATACCATAAAAGATGATAGTGGAAAATTATCATTGATAATATGATTTTCAAACATTATGTGGTTAGCATAATGAGAATTGTTTTGTTGTTTAGTAAAACTTCTTTTATGTTTGTACTTTTGGACACGACCCGTACTCAATGAAATAATCTACTGATTTATAGAGTTTATTTGTTTGACTTTTATTGTTTTTGATGAAGCGTCTAAGACTATTGCTTGTTTTGAAAGCAATGTTTGTATCGTTTGTTTTGGATAAATGTTTAGAAACTAACTGTGAATGGTTCACTGTTATTGAGTTTATATTGCCCTCCTAGACGTTGAAAAAATGGGTTTCTCCTCTATCATCTTTTATGTTATAATTGTTATACATACAATTTTAAATATAGTGGAAATTTTAGATATTAGTTTTCAAAAATGTTAAAATACTCAGACTATATCTACTGCAAATATATTGTTTGACATAGAAATGCGAATATAGTATATTTGAACAAGTATATTTCACAATATACTGGGGTATAACAAAAGTATTTGGGCTTTAGAGTTACTTAGTTAATCACGAAACTCAAAGAGATTTACCACAAAACACCAAATCGCTTTTTCTAAAGTTCTCGACGCACGTTTCGCTAACCATGTTAGCATCAACAGAAGATGATTTAATCTAATTCTAAAACTAAACTATGTACTATTTATATGAGAACCCTAATTGCTAAACTACCTAGGAAGAGTACTACCTACCATGTAAAAAAAAGGATACAAAAAAAAAGAAAAAAAGATGAATGATCTCATATACATCCAAAAGCCTAGACAAAATTTTGGAAAAAGAGGACATTAACGTTGTGTACAAATCATATAATAAATTAAGAGAAGTCCTGGGTAATTCAAACGAAAAAGTAGATCAATATGAAAAGTCGGGGATTTATGAAATTAGCTGTCAAGATTGTGATCGAAGGTATATTGGGTAAAGAAAAAGATCCATATTAACGAGATATAAAGAACACATTGCCCATATTAGATATGGAGGAAATGAAAAATCTTATGTTGCCCAGCTTGCAATCGAACATGACCACAATATAGACATTAATAATTTTAGACTGATTAAAAGTGTAAATGCCAATAGGGCTTTGGATGCATATGAAAACATATATAATAAATAGAAAAATGCAAGAAAATCATAAACCTGGAAAAAAACCTGTTCCGTTCAGTCAACTTTTCCAATTTTTAATGTAAGGATCTTTTGTTCTCTTTTCTCCTTTTTTCTTTTTTCTTGAATCCTTTTTTTACACGCTTCATTTGGTAGGTAGTACGCTTCCTAGGTAGTAGGTTAGCAATTAGGGTTCTCATATAAATAGAACATAGTTTAGTTTTAAAATTAGATTAAATCATCTCCTGATGATGCTAACATGGTTAGCAAAACGTGTGTCAAAAACTTAAAAAAAAAGTGATTCGGTGTTTAGTAGTAAATCTCTTTGAGTTTTGTTTCACACCGAAGGTTCGAATAGAAAAATTGATAGTTATTCACTGTTTAAAAAATGGTTACCTGGAAGTTATTTTTAGAAATATAGGACGTTGTTGCCAATGACCCTAACCTATCTTTGAGCCAGTATTCCCCTTCGGTAACACGATCAGTCTTTGGAGGCGAAAAACTTGTCTTAGCCTGTATGCTGGATGAGGAAAAATTTCAAAGTATAATTAATTTATTTATGAGGTGGTCACATGCGAAACATGTGATCTTGTGTAGTCTTGTGGAATTGTGACTTTTTTATTGTACCGCTCTTTGGCGCCAATCATATGCCTCGTAAATGCCCCTTAACGGTAGTGTGGGATACTCCTAATTCCTCTGAAAGTTTTCTAGCAGATCTGGTAGGATTTAGTGGTTTTCTAGTAGAATCTGCAGCAACAGTTGGTCTTAAAACGTCGGCATCAAGAGACCGGAGACAACCTGATCTTGCATTGATGTGCATAATGTTCGAGCAACTGTCAGAATTTATAGAAAAAAACCTCTACGATTCTATCGAGAGACACGTGCTTCGTGCTTTTGGGATAATGTGCGATAGAGCACCTTTATTTATCATTCCAAATAACTTGAGTAACGAGTGTTTAGAAAGCTCCAGAAAATAATTTTTCAGTGAGATAAAGCGCATCCCTATATTGCAAAACTAGGATTAGATTTCCTGAAAGTTTTAAAATTATATTTAAATATCTTGGCCACCAAGACTTCCAGATCTTTTACCAATTGAGGACTAATTTACTCCAATCCTACACAAACAAGAAGGAGCTGTAAGGCATGAGATACAAATTATCTGGAATAAGACACCTCAAACCCAATGGAGCACCCTATTCAAACAGTGTCACGAAGACTGTGTAGTAAATTGAGGTAGACCAACAGATTATTACTTATTAGTGGTCAATCCACTACTTGAATTGTTTAAAACGATGAAGTAATTAATTATTTTTTCTTAATACTTAATTCTAAAATTGAATAAAATATAATATGGTAGTGGTATTTCTATGCCAGGTAAAAAGTTTGCTTTAATTCACTGCAGCCGATTAGAATAAGCATTTTTTATCCAATTGCTTTAAAGATTTTTAATTATGAACAGGTACATGGTATAACAGCGTATTAGTCATGAATGTTATCAATATAATTAATATATAAATCGCACTGAAAGATAAAGCTAAACTTGACATCAATGGTTTTGTTAATAAACAATAGTGTTCAATTTTGGACTTAACAATATCTTTGTGGGATCCATCAAACCAACTCCACCCGCTGACGTTACAGCTTAGTATCGCATTTGATTTGAAGACATTTTTGGAACTAAAAAATTGTTTTATCGTCTTAGAGAGCCATATTTTAATATAAATATATTTATAAACCATATATACAAACACTTTTTATTAACATGTGGTTTCAACATAAGAGTTACTTATATAGAACTAGTACTAAAAATACTTATATATCAGAAAAAAACAAAAACCCAAATAGAACCAGTAAAAATGAACATTTTCAAATATACTTAATTTCTCGATTCTCAAAATTATTAATTTATTTAAAAGCCCATGGTTATTAACCAGTTAAAGTTTCAGTTTGAAGACTGAAAAAAGATAAGACATTGAGAATGGTAAGTGTGACCTTGGCGAAATGTCTAATAGTCTAAATGCAATAGTCTAATGCATTTTTCCATCCGCGATACACTACGAACTAACATATATATATATATATATATATATATATATATATATATATATATATATATATATATATATATATATATATATATATATATATATTATAGTGTCTGCTTTCATTTCAAAAGTAGCCCCGTCATTATTTCTTTTAGCAATGAAAATTAGCTGTAGATAAAAAAACACGTCAATTTAGATATCGTGATATCATAAAAAATTTTAAATTGCAACCCCTATCTTGTAACATATCATTTTGAGGTCTTGAAAATCCTAATTAAACCGCTTTTACCAAACTGAAATCAATTAATTATTTCTCGCGTAAAAGAGGGAAACATTAAAAAACGTATTTAACGGAATCGCAACATTGTGTTTACAATAATGGTTTTAATTTTTTTACGTACACCATTTTCTTTTTATACTATAAAAAGCAAGGTAAGAGACTTTTATTTTAACTCGTCACTCATTTGTGTTTTAATGCACTTTACTTCTCATTACAGCTAAAAATAAAAAAAAAGGTTTTATCAGAAGTGCCGATTTTCAACTGTTTGTCAAGTGGTGTCAGTTGCACTGACTCAGAGAATTTAGCGATGCATGCTTTACAAGAGGAAATTGAAATAATTTTTATTTATGGTACTGAAGACAGGTGTTCTCGCACAACAGCCCGACTTTTTAATGAAAGGCATTCAGACAAAAATATAAGACATGAATATGTAATATAACTTGTTCAAAAATTTGAAGACACTGGATCCGTAAGTAACAAAGTGAATAAGCAGCCGAGAGTTGTTAATGAACCCACACAGATTGAAATTTTAGGTCATTTCGCTGTTGATACAACCACTTCCACATTCCAAAAGTCGCTAAGTTAACAAATATTTCTATTGGTCCCATACACAAAATTTTAAAACAAGTTATTTCCTTACAAATTTAGTATTCCTCAGCAGCTCGGCGAATATGATTATGACATAAGGATACAGTTTTGTGATATATGACTAGGAGAATCCAAAATGATTCGCATTTAATGAAGAATATTTGTTTCAGTGATGAAGCAACATTTTTCTTTAATGGTTTTGTAAATAAACATAGATACTGGGATAATAACAATGCACATGTATTTAGAGAGAGTCATAGGCAGTTTTCCGAAAATATTAACGTTTGGGTTGTAGTTTTGGGGAATTAAACATTATGTCCGATTTTTATTGAAGAAAATTTAACCAGTGAATTGTACTTAAACTTATTGGAAAACCAAATCGATCCACTCATAACACAGTTTTTAGAAAACCAAATCGATGAAGAAGAAACCCCACCTGGCGGCGTACTACCACACTACGCATTACATGTTCGACAATGGTTGGTTCAAAGGTTTCCTGACAAATGGATAGGCGGAAGAGGCACTGTGGAATAGCCGGCGAGATTTCCAGATATAACACCACTGAATTTCTTTCTCTGGAGATATCTAAAGACAGTTGTATACAAAACTCCGCCGCAGGATATTCAGGACCTAAGAAATTGAATTACGCATGTATACAGGTTAATTAATCAGGACATCTTTCAAAACGTTCAAAAATAATTTGAGATTATACTATCGTTTAACTAACAGTGGTGGACGTTTTGAACACTTAATAAAGTAAATTTTTAAATCGTGTTTTTAAAAGTACATTTATTTCATTCATTTATTTTTGTGTTTTAGTAAAAAATGTTCACTCGCACGTAAAATGCTATTTACAGCCATCAATAGTAATATACTATTATTTTTTCAGTTTTGTACCGATTACCGATTTCAGTTTTGTAAACGGATTTTAATGATCTTTAAAATGATGTATTACAAGTTATGGGGTTGCCATTTAACATTTTTTGGTAGAGGTGGTAGGATATAAGAAGGTGAAACAAAATATAACGGACGTTAGTTTTGAAATTCCCCTCGATATATAAATTGACGTGTTTTTGTCTAGAGTTAATTTTCATTGATAAAAGAAATAAACACACACACACACACACACACACACACACACACACATATATATATATATATATATATATATATATATATATATATATATATATATATATATATATATATATATATATATATATATATATCATCATCATCATCATCATCATCATCATCATCATCAGCCCGTATCGATCCACTGCAGAATGAAGGCCTCTTCAGCATGCTTCCAACCTTCACGGTCCTGGGCTTTCCTCTGCCACTCGGGTCCAATATACTTAACGATGTCAATATATATATATATATATATATATATATATATATATTATTGAGTATTCTTTCTGATCTTCCACACCTCTCTCATCCTCTCTCCGTGGTTCCGCGGTGATATCATCTTCACGGGATGTCCTCTGGATCTCTTCCTGTGTTGGTGGTGGTGATTCTGAGTGGGTATAGATACAATTTTCCTTGAGAATCTTGTATCGCGTTCGGAGCAAATGAGGAGATCAGAGAAATAGTGTAACAGCTCCTTACAATTCTCATGATTGGTTAGCGCTAATCTCCCATTCCGCTTTCTGAAGCAAAGATTTTATGGTATGTATCCACGGATTTCTCTTGCGAAAGTCCTATAAAAGTATCTCGTGTTATAATTGCGGAAATTTTCCTCTATAGAGTCTAGTTGTTCCTTCATGTACTTCCTCTTAGTTTGTCAGATAATTTTTGCGGTCTGTGTTCTAGCTTTTTTCCCTTCGTCAGACCAAGTTGTTCCAGTCTTTCTACAGTTTTCTCTCTGGCCAACCTTCCAAACGTTAACCTTGTGTCTGAAACAGCCCCTATCCTGAATTTTAATTTGTGTAATATTTGCTGATCTTAGATCCTCTTTAATTGCAGCAATCCATTGGTTTCTTGGTTTTCTCGAAGTCGGTATGTTACGCTATTTATTTGTTTGGGGCCTAGGATTTTTCTTATGATTTTTCTTTCCTTTTTTTTCAATATCCTCAATGTCTCTCTTTCTATTCAAAATGAACGTTTCTGCCCCATATAGACATTCTGGCTTAATAACTGTATTATAATGTCTCAGTTTTGTGTTTTCAGATATGCATTTTTTGTTGTAAATATTTTGTGTAAGTCTCAATGCCGTTTCCATTTTTTGACATCTATCCTTATTGGCCGCTTTTTCCAATCCATTTTCCATGATTATTTCACCCCAATATTTGTACTGAGAGACTCGTCTGATGTTACTATATTTTGTTTTTAGAATTGGTGTTCTTAGTCTGTTGCAGGTCATGTAATGTGTCTTTTCAAAGGAAATTTGGAGTCCTACCTTTTCTGCTGTTTCTTTTAGGATTTCAATCTGTTTCTGTGCCGTTAATACATCTTGAGCCAAAATTGCTAGATCATCAGCAAACGCCAGACAATCAATTTTGATGTTGTTTCTCCCCAGTTTAATGGGTTGGTCAATATTCAGGGCCGACTTTTTTTCACGCCACTCCTTTATTACTTTTTCTAGAACACTGTTAAATAAGAGTAACGAGAGTCCATCCCCTTGTCTCACTCCAGTTTTAATTTCGAAGGGCTCTGACATGTCAGCCATGAATTTAACTTTTGACCTTGTGTTAGTTAATGTTGCTTTAATAATTGCCGTTTTCAGATCTGGTCCTTGTTCTTTCAAAATTTGGAGATTCGCGGTCAGTAGAATCATATGCTTTTCTGAAATCCACAAATGTACAGACGAGATTTTTATTGTACAGTTTTTGATGTCTTAGGATCAACTTTAGATTGAAGACCTGTTCAGGGCAGAAATTATTTGCTCGGTCGAAAACCTGCTTGATATTCACCAATTTCCTAACTAGGTTCTAACTGTCCCTGTGCTCTGTCTGTTAAGATATAATCTTGTAACAAACGGGGAGAAGAGATACATGTTTGTATCCATCCGTTTGTACCCATCAACATTGTTGTTTACATCCGTTCTATCTCCTTTCTTATGTAGTGTATGGATTAGAGCATCTTTCCAATCTTCCGGAATCCGTTCGGTTCGCTGTAAATATATATATATATATATATATATATATATATATATATATATATATATATATATATATATATATATATATATATATATATATATATAAACTTTTTCAGGTTTATTTTCAAGCAAAATGGTTCTCCAGCCAGTTGCAGCTCTTGAATGTGTTTTTGTAACTCAACTGGGTCTTACGAAATGAGAACGATATCATCTGCGAATTTAAGATGACTTTAGTATTCGTAATCCATATTAGAGAATAGCTCTTCTTGGCAGGTTGAGGAAAGAACAGGCGATGCTTCGTCACCCTGTCATACACTTCATTCTACATAGATTTTTACTTCAAGAAGAGCAAATGTACAAATATCTTATACATATAATTATCTGTTAATTTTTTTGTTACTATTTGTACTACAGATCTTTTTGATATGGCTTTATGCTGTAGTTTTACTTATCTGTAATAATTATGAAATATTTCTCGACAAACTTAAATGAATTAAACGAAAACTATTAACTTTCTCAGTTTGTAAGGCCTTTAATGAATTTACAAGGAAAAAATATGTAGCTCGAACGCTTGATTCGCATTAAGAGATTTCAAGATTATGTAGATTATCTGCACGATATCTCAAGGGTGTTTCTTTGAAAATTATATGTGTTGTAATTAATCTAAAATTGCTTGGTTGGTTTTCTGTTTTATTCTGTCGCTAGACGGGATAAAGTTATCCCGAGTTCTTCTCGACACGTGTTAGCGTGTGCATTTTTTTATTTTGCGTGGATGAATCGGATGGAAACGTGATAGCAGATGAAAGAACACATTTGTAGAAAACATATGGACTAATAACAACTGATCTATATTAAATACTAAAGATATAGATCGACCGATCACCGATTTCACCAAATTTTAAGATTTTTTAAGGTCATTTAAAGTGAAATTTACACATTGGTTTCTATGAGGCTTATTTCATTAATAAATATAAATTGTATACATTTCCTTTGGTTTTTTATCAATATTGACAATATCACTTAAAAATAATAAATAATTAGCCCTGAAACATTTTTATCTGCCGTAGAGTTATTTTAAAGCACAATCTTTCAGCGTAAAACGATATACCTGATAGTCCAAACAGTTGTTAACTTTTTGAAATGAAATAAAAAAAACAAGGTGATCAATTTTAACAAATTTATGTGCTCCATTTCCGTCGGGGCACTCCTGAAGCCGACCTTAAAAATTTGCCATAACATGGCGGCAAGTGTCTCCAATTATGACTTCGATTTCTTGCCGAATATACTTCTTTAGTTCTTCCATAATGACGGGGCGGTTGCGGTACACTTGAGTTTTAAGATGTCATAGGGAGTCAGGTCCAGACTTCGGGGGGCCAGTGAATGGCTTCTCTTCGAGAAATCAATTTTCTCGAAAGAAGCGCCTGAATGACTGGCAAAGAGAGATTGGAAGTGTGCCAGGGGGCTCCATTCTTTTGAAACCAAGTGTCCTGAGTCTATCCTTCAAATTCTTGAAGAACAGGAGTGACAAATGTTTGAAACATGTTACTGCACGGCCTTGATGGGCTTCGAAAAAATTCTGGATGCCGACATTGTAGCTCAAACTGTGACTTTCGGGCTATGCAAAGGTCTTTCATGTTTCTTTTTAGTGATTTCTCCACACCAGTAGCGACAATTTGAATTATTGACATGGCCATTAAGGTGGAAATGAGCCCCAGAATTATTGTTGCGGTAATACTCGCGCACACAAAATCAGCGCTCCTCTCTCGTGTAGCGCTGCATGGTGACTAAATTTCCCTAAGCCGAACTATCGTTTAAGACCGATCCCACCTGTCCACCCCTCGTACCAGATTTTCTAAAGCGCAATCAAACATTAACAACTCTTTGGACCACTCTGATATATTCGGCTCTACTGAACAGTATAAAATCACTTATTATACGACATTTAAGATACTACCTTCTTTTCGGATTTCAAATTTTTTTCGATTTTGAAAAAAAATGCTGCCGCAGCTCAATATATGAAATGTTCGGCTTTGGAACTTTTTGGGACTTTGGGATGATGTTTATTACAGTCTTTAGGAGAAATGATTTCAGCAACTGTGAATAAGAAATTTTTACTTAAATGACACAGAAAATCCGGAACAGCGAAGAAAAGGTTAAATATTCATAAGCAATGCTGAAAATAAAGCCAGTCCCTTATGAACTCACATCTGAGAATAAGACTAGTCGCTTTAATTTGGTTTTGTCACTTCTCTCTAGATTCAAGAAAAAAAACTTTCTACATAAAATTGTGATCCAAGACGAAACACGCATACTCTACAATAATTCAAAGAAATGAAAATCGTGAGTTAATCAGGCCATCAACCAGTACCGCCAAACCAAATATCCACGGAAGATATTGCTGAGTATATGATGGGGATCAGATATTTGTCGTGCATTGTGAGTTACTCCAATCTGGTCACATGGTCACTGCTGACCGTTCTAAGCATCAACTGATTCATATTAGTGAAGCTTTGAAGGAAGAAAGTTTTATAGCAAACGGAACAAGAGAAGTAATTTTGCTTTACTATTCTCCAGACATGGCCCATTCGGATTTTAATATCTTCCAATGCTTTCCACATCACCTCTTGAGGAAATCCAAAAAACCCTCAACGACTATATCACGTCAAAACCACCAACAGTTCTGAAGAGATGGTGAAGTGTATAGAAATTGGGGAAGATTACTATGGGGATTAAGCTTGTAATACTTTTTCATAAATATATGTCCAATGTAGTTAAAAAAGACCAATAATTAAGTTGAGGACTTAACATTGCCCCAAATAAATTGATATGAACATTTTTGTTAGCTTGGATACCAGTTTTAGATTAGTTGTAAGCTAGTACGAGGGTTGTTCGAAAAATTCTCTGTTTAACACAGAGATTGCGAAAGTATAACTAAATGACTATGATATTTATCAAATATGATTCGTTAGCTGGTGTGCTAGGCAGTCCCAGCGTACGTGCTATTAATTTAAAGATTTTTGACTCATCTCATTGCGATACCGGTTCGTGTGTTCTACTGTAGGCCTTATTCTAGTTTGCATTCAGTGTGAATTAACAATCAACTACTATTTGCAACTTGAAAAATGGATAATCATAGTATTGTACTTTTCATGACCATGTCTTTTTTTCTTTTTCGATAGAATTAAGTACTTCACATTTTATGATTCCCTCGAGTTGTGAGGTTTTGTAATGTTTGGTTGATTTTACATTTAAAATTAGAGCCAAAAATAGTACTAATGTAATCAATTTATTAATATTAACACATGAATAACAATCAATTGTGTCAACAACTCTGTTAGGATTTTGTATAGTATATAGTAGATAGATATAAAGGGTCTTTCAAATTGGGCCGTTTTTTTAAATTCTTGAATAAAACACAGAATTTGCGTTGATTTCAAAAACTTTTTATTGATAATTGAAGCATAGTGTACGACATTTAAACACGAAATACAATATCTGCCAAATGACCATCTCTTGCAGTTCCACAGACGTCCACTCATTTGTCAAAATTTTGGATGACATTTTAACATAACCGTGGCTCCATCTTTACTCGAATAATTTCATCGTTTAGTTCAGGAATCGATTGTGGATTGTTCTTATAGACCTTGCTTTTCACGAAACCCAAAAGAAAATAGGCCAATGGTTTCAAATAATAGATTTTGGTGGCCAATTAACATCACCGTTTCTTGCAATAACACGTCCAGGAAATAAATTAATTGTTTCATTATCAGAGTGAGGTGTAGAGCCATTCTGTTGCATTTTGCTCTCCATTCTGTTGCATCTGTCAGCAGCATTTTGAACGAAATACAGCCCAATTACAAGTCTTGACCATAATGCTCACCAAATAGTGACTCGTTTACGATGCAAACGACTCTCCTAAATCAACTATGAATTTGTCTCACCCCAAATGCGTCAATTTTGTTTATTAACATAGCCACCAATTTCAAAATCTGAAAGGATTATTATTTTCAAAAATAATCTGTTTATTCTGTGATCTAATTGACAAATGCACCGACGTTTGGAATGATCCAGAGGCTTTAACTCCTGTGTTATTTGAACCTTATATGCCTTCAGAACTTTTTTTTTCATAAAATATACCATGATGTGGATTCACTGAATCCTAAATGTTGTGAACGTCGACTAATAGAAATTTCTGCGTCTTCAGCAACACTTTCACGTATCAAATTAATATGTTCTTGTGAACGACCACTACGACTATGTATTGCTCTTTTATATCTTCCACTGAACCAGTCTCTTAAAATTTTTGAACAATTTGATTGATAGTGCTTCCAGGTGGACGATTGTTCAAACTGTAAATATCACACAATATTCAAAAAACATTTTTCACTAAACACCCATTTTCATAAAATAATTCAACAACTTTAACATGCTGATGTATTATGTACAACACCATTTTTATAAATGTCATACATTACACTTCTGAAATGAAAATATATCTAGACAAATTCACAACGTGATCTGTGTTTTATTCAAGAATTAAAAAAACCGCTCAATTCGAAAGGCCCATTAGTTGAACTTTTTGGATATTTTCTTGAAAGTTTTTTTGCACTAATCCATGGTACTCTGTTCAAAATTTAACTATTGCCATTGTAAGCATTATCTGATTATGTTATCAAAACACACAGTTAATAAATCGCAGGGAATTGATTAAACTCGAATCCAGGCTCTAGTTGAAAGACGTAGGTTAATTATACGATTGAACATTGCTACTTCTAGCTTTATTAAGACGTGATTAAAAATGGTTTGAGACTAAGAGCTATGCATAGGTATGAGGTTCTGGTCATTCTAAAAGTATCGAAGGACACAACGAACGACATCTTATCGTTTCAACTCTACAAAATCGACATGAAAATATGCAACAAAGTCGTAATGCTTTAGTTGTAGCGGCAGGTAGATCTGCGTCGATAGTGATTTTTAATAAATATATACTTTCAACTTATTTACTTATTACTTATTACATATTACTTATTACTTATTACTTATTTACTTATTATTATTATTAATATTTACTTCAATTTATATGCTCTGAGCATCCCCACTGAAAGAGCATCACTGTAAGGTCACAGTAAGAGCATCATGCTCTTACAGTGTACCATTAAGCCCATCGCTTGGAATGATGCAGAGGTAAAAATGGAACCTGGAACTCTGCTTTGGGGATGGATCTATGGGAATTTGATTTTGCTTAAAGGGTTGTTTATCTAAAATTCATTTTACTTTATTTAACAATGTCTAAGAGTCAAAAATATGCGACTTTTTATTTATAAAGCATTTATCTTTGATAAATGTTTGAAATAATATTTTCGATATCCCTAAAAAAATAGTCACTTTTTTGGCCCAGTCTAATATATATATATATATATATATATATATATATATATATATATATATATATATATATATATATATATATATATATATATATATATATATATATATATATATATCATCATCAGCCTGTATTCATCCGCTGCAGGATGAAGGCCTCTTCAGCACGTTTCCAACTTTCACGGTCCTGGGCTTTCCTCTGCCACTCGAGTCCAATATACTTAACGATGTCATCAATCCATCGTGCTTTCGGTCTTCTTCGCGGACGTTTGGGATCAAACGGTATCCACTCCAGGATTGCCTTGGTCCATCTGTGGTCCCATCGCCTCGCTATATGGCCTGCCCATCTCCATTTCAATTGCTTTACTCTTCCAATGATGTCACAGACTTTTGTTTGTTCCCTGATCTATGCGCAGGACTTTCTGTCTTGTCTTGTAATGCCAAGCATGCATCTTTCCATTCCCCTCTGTGCTACCTGAAGTTTTTGAATTGATTGCGATGTGAGTGTCCAGGTGTCACTTCCGTATGTCATAACGGGTAGAACGCACTGATCGAAGATTTTTCTTTTCAGGCAAAGTGGGAGTCTGCTCTTAAACACAATGTAGCCTACCAAATGCCTGCCAGCCACATTTAACATGCCGTTCCACCTCCCGGGTAGTATTTCCCTCCATTGAAATCCTCTGTCCAAGATATATAAAGCTGTCCACAATCTCCAAATCCCTTCCTAAAACTGCAATTCTTCTGTCCTGAGCGAAGTTATTGAACATAACCTGACTCTTTTTCAGGTTTATTTTCAAGCCAAATGGTTCGCCAGCCCTTTGCAGTTCTTGTATGCGTCTTTACAGCTCCTCTGGGTCTTATGAAATGAGAATAATAGCATCTGCAAATCTAAGATGGTTTAAGTTTGCACCATTAATCTTTACACCATCCTGTTCCCAATCCAGTTTACGGAATACCTCTTCAAGGCCAGCCAAGAAAAGAATAGGCGATATTGCGTCACCCTGCCGTACACCTCCTTCTACATTAAATCCCACTTCAAGATCATCAAGGTGAATTGTGGCTCTAGCTCCATCATATATCGATTCTAATAGGTTTACATAGGCTCTCTCTACACCTTGACTAAGCAGTGCATCCAATATCGCATGCTTTGAGATGGAATCAAATGCTTTTTCGTAGTCGATAAAAGCCAAGCACAGTGGCATGGTGTATTCGTTGTCCATTTCTATGACCTGCTGTTCAACCTGGATGTGATCCATTGTACTGAATCCACTTCTGAATCCTCCTTGTTCTCTTGGTTGTGCGTCATTCAGTTTTTTAATATTCTTTTAGAAATTATCTTAGTGAAAACTTTGTACATTACTGATAGGAGGCTTATTGGACGGTAGTTCTTCAAATCTTCCTGTGCTCCTTTTTTATGTAAAAGGATCACTTCTGCATTTTTCCATAAGTCAGGTACTTTTTGTTCCTTGACTCATTTTAAGTATAATTTTGCCAGTGTTTTATGTAACGTCCGACCACCAGCTTTTAGCATTTCGACAGTTACACTGTCCTTTCCTGGAGCTTTGCCGTTTTTCATCGATTCTATAGCATTTGTTACTTCCTGCACTAGGATATCTGGCATTTGTTCTTCCGTGGGTATTGTTGTCTTTGATTGGTTCTGATCTTCATATAACTGAAAATAAAATTTTCTGACAGTCTCTAACATTTGGGTACGCGCCCTGCACACTGTGCTATCCTCACGCTTTAAAGCATATATTTGCGTTCTTTTGTTTCTCAGCTTTTGTTTAGCTTTGTTAATTCCTTTGTTTACTTCCAGGGTTTTTTGCACTAGCTGCATATTGAATCGGCGCGTGTCCTCTCTGATACGTTTTCTTATAGTTTTGCAGAGCTCAGTGTTCTCGACCCTACCAAAAGGACTACCTGCATTTCTGATTGTTCGCCGTTTCTTCATTAAATCAATGGTCTCACTGGAGATTTTTATTTCTTTGAGACATTTTTCTTCTGGTACTATAGAAGCAGCCGTTTGAAGTACATTGTTGGAGATTTCTTCATATTGAACTGATATTTCCACCTCCTCTAGATTTTGTAACGCAGCAAACCGGTTTGACAAAGCAATCTCAAAATCGCTTCCTCCCTCCAACAGTTTTCCAGAATCCACCTTGCCCTTCTTTGATCTTACCATTCTTTCGCGCTCTTTTCGACAGTCAATCCGAATCCTTGCTCGTACGATTCGGTGGTCACTTCCAACATTAAAATTGTTAAGGACAGTACAATTGGTAAATATTGTTTTATAGTTGGTCATGATGTAGTCAATTTCGCTTGTGAGCCCAGATGGACTTTTCCATGTCCATTTTCTGCTGATATTTTTCTTTTAGAATGAATTCATAACATATTTTTCTTGTCCTTCCGCAAAATCAACCAATCTGTCACCTCTATTGTCTTGCTCACCAGTTCCATATGGGCCAGTTGCATTTTCGTCAGTTCTTGTTGTTCCAATTCTGGCATTAAAATTACCCATCAGGATTTTGTACCTACATTTCTCCTTGTATAAAAGCTGGGCCATATCATCATAAAATTCCTCAATTTCCTCATCTCTATGGCTGCATTGCTTCGACGTTGGTGCATAAGCTTCGACGAATTGAAGTCTAAACTTTTTATTCAGCTGAATGACGCATTGGGCTAGTTGGTCGGATGTACTTGCAATTTTTACCACACTGTCCTTCAGCTTTCGATTGATGAGGAATCCAATTCCGCCAAATTGGCAATTTTCTGTACCTCGAGTGTAGAGTACGTGCCCAGTAGGTTCCATAAATATAATTAAAAAACGCTATACTATGAAAAGGGTATAAAACTGGTGGACAGATTACTACTCTATGTATGAAATAATACAAATAATTTTATAGTACCTTTTAGAAAATGCCTTTCTTCACAATTGACAACCCAATATTTCCTCTGGCAAGATATTTCGATAAGTTCAATTAAAAAAATAAATAAGTTTGCTCTAATTCTTCTGTTTTATGTACCATTAACACACATACGAATAAACGTTAGGATAATATTTACTCCACACTCTATATATTCCATAATAGGTGTGCTTTCCATTGACATGCAGCTTCAAACTGCCACTTAAGTCGAACTTAAATATACCGTTTTTTCCAGCAGACACGAGACCACGCCAACCGCAATATATCGAACCGAATAAATTGAGATGTTTCCTGTTTTTACGTAATTTTGGACGCCATTTGGCAGCAAATCTCCTTCGTGGAATAACCAAAATTGTCGTACGACACTTGTTTCTGTTTGTATGTGGACTGTTTGCATTTAAATATTATTTTAAACGAATTTTTTTGCTGAAAATGTCTGAATAACAAACGAAATGGGTCGGTGAAAAATTACCTCAATTGTAAATCCGAGAAAAACATGGCTTTTTGCATATGTTGTGGTTTGAGGGCTGCTTACGGCTTAACTTTGTGAAAAATCTGTTGAACAGAATGTTAAAAAGACATTTCTTTGAATAGCTGGCGACCGAAAAGTTATTATTTATCATAATGTCGAATGTAAACGATAGAGAAATCAACAGATGCCAGACTTACCTCAAATACAAAAAAATGATACAAACTATTAACTATTCAAATAAAAATTTGTTATGAATTGTTCAACAATTCTTCTTTTAGAATCTTTATGTGAAATCCTAAATTGAAAACTATTTATCACTAAACACTGAATAGTTTGTTTTTAATTTCTCGACGCACGTCAGGAGATGATTCAATCACAAAAATTGAATCATCAAATAGGAAAACACGCTTCAAGAAATTATAAAGAATTAACTTGGTGTTGAGTGATAAATCTCTTTGAGTTTAATGAATAATATATTTAAATAGCCATTTTAAAATATTTTCGTTAAATTTGTGCTTTCCAACTTTGTAACGGATGGAGCAAGTCTCACGCCACCATTTTATTTATTTATAACTTCCAAAAAAAAACAAGACTCTAATATAATTTCAACAAACAAAAACATAATTTTTGAAAATAATGTCAATTAAATATGGGCCATTAGCAGGAATTCAACTATATACTATTTTTTAACACATTTTCCATAACTTTTATCGACAAACCTAGTGTTAATGCGGCGATTTTAGCACGGATGTTGTGCTTAAGTTGCTCTATGCTTTGGGGTTTATTTGTGTAAATCTTTTTCTACATAAATTCCCATAAAAAATAATCCAGAAGCGTAAAATGAAATTTGCATGAAAATTGTCAATTTGATGGGAGTGGTTAATGATGACATTACAGTATACTAATCGCTTACTAGGCTAATTTAAAAGTTTGCGGAGTGACACATATAAAGCAGTAAAAAACTAGATAATTTACTACATTTTGAAATTTTCTTCTCCATATAAACATATGTGAAGTTTCAAGTCGATCTGTCAATTCATTCGTACAAAAACAGCAGCTTAAAGTAAACGTATCAGTGTTATTTTTTTAAATGAAAAATATTGAAAATGTGTAAATGTGTTATGGGAGTTTGCTCCTTCAAAAATAATGGTTTGTAAGTGGACAGGTGAGCTTCAACGTAGTCGTACTAGCCTGGATAATGATTCTCATTCTGGACGTCTAGTAAGTGCAACTACTGAACAAATAATTCATTCTATACATCATATGGTTATGAATGACAGATAATTGACTTTGAGTGAACTTGCTAAGGTCATGGACATCTTAACTGAATGGGTGTTTTATATTTTGAAAAAGAATTGAGTTTAAGAAATCCATGTGCAAGGTGAGTGCCCCCTTTGTTAAATTTTGAAAAAAAACGACTTTGAGTAAAACTTCCTAACTAACATTTGGATCTTTTTCGAAAGAATAAAATAGATTTTAAACGTCGTTTTGTAACTATGGATGGGACTTGGGTTTACCACTATGACTATGATCCTGTACGGCGACAACAAACCGCAGAACAGCCAAAGAAGTCAAAATCGACCAAAAAGGTTATAACATCAATTTTTTGGCAAGTAAAAGGCAAAAATTTTTTTAATTGATTACCTTCAAACCGGCAAAAGAATAACAGGATAGTATTACTCAAAAAAAAAATGTCGCGAAAAAAACTGGTTTATCCAATGAAAAAAATCATGTACAATGCACCGACTCACAGAGATGTTCTTACAATGGCCAAATTGAAAGAGTTACACTACGAATTGTTGGAGCAGCCACCATATTCACCAGATCTAGCCCCCTCTGGCTTTCATCTGTTCCCAAACCATCCCAAATTCCTACGCGGCAAGCGTTTTTCAACTCAGCAAATCAACTGAAGAAGTTATAGCAGCCGTAGATGAATATTTTGAAAGACTTCCAGAAAATCACTTTAGAGGTGGAATAAATGAATTGATGAAGCACTGAAAAATTTATTGAGCTTAAAAGAGAATATATGGAAGAATAAAGTGAATTTTTGTGTGATAAATGAAATAAAATGTTGATAAAGTGAACTATAAACTTGTTTTATCATTTCCGCTCCCCGAACTTTTCAATTAGCCTAATATTATTGTCTGTAGGCTGCAGCTGTTGAACAATTTGAATCTTGTACGGAAACATGTATAAGTCTTCGTGTGCAACACGTTGTCGAATCGACTTTTCTGGAGACGTTACCACCCTTTGCTGGACGTGATATATTTTCAGTGCTTTGCACTGTTCTTAGACCTCATAAATGATTTTTTCATGTAAATTACAATTTCATTACGTTCTTTTAGCGTCTATTTATTCATAATAAAATTTGTACATCTGCAGTACACAACAATCAAACCCAAATTGTAGCGGGATACTTACTCCACCCTTTACTAGTACTTCTAGCACGTATAGCACTATAGCACTAATAATACAATGTTGAATCTAATTTGTTTAAACTCTCATTTAATTCGTAAGCTGCTCAAAGGCAATAAAAATTGTTGTACAATTTATAGGGACATCAGTTTGAAAAACTTACATTTACACATGAATTGGGTTCAGAGTTGCTTTTTTTTAGACAATTTGTAGCTTGACTGTTGCCCGATAGATTAGTTGTTAAGGAATTGGAATTACATTCAACGCTATGTATACGCTATATAATGGTAACTACTACACATCACAATCTCGCGCACAGTTAGGACACTAAGGTTATGATATGATGTAATATTTGTCACAAGCTATAGATCAATTCTTCTGTTGGAACCTTTGGTGTAAAATACTAAACTTGAAGAGATTTACCACTAAACAGCAAAACGCTTTTTTGAACTGCTCGACGCCACGATTAATTAATTTTTCTTTAAATAAAGATAATTATAACAAAGAATTAAAATTAATTAGGGAGGTATCTGAAGTGAATGGTTATAATAAGAACATTGTAGACAAACTAATTAGAAAACATAAGTTCAGAAAATTATTGTAAGAATCTTCGACTTTTCAAAAGGATCAGAACACAAAGAAATTCGTGGTAATACCATTTGATGCCCAATTAACAAGAGAACTAGACAAAATTTTGAAAAAAGTGGGCATTAAGGTTATGTACAAACCATATAATAAATTAAGAGAAGTTCTGGGTAATCCAAAGGATAAAGTAGAGCAACATGAAAAGTCGGGGATTTACGAAATTAGCTGTCAAGACTGTAATCGAAGGTATATTGAGCAAACAAAAAGATCCATATTGACAAGATATAAAGAACATATTGCCCACATTAGATATGGGAGAAATGAAAAATCTTGTGTTGCCCAACATGCAATCGAACATGACCACAGTATAGATATTAATAATTTAAGACTAATTAAAAGTGTTAATAATAATAGGGCTTTGGATGCATATGAAAGCATTCAAATAGAAAAATGTAAGAAAATCATGAACCGAGATAAAGGACCGATTCCTTTCAATCAACTTTTTCAATTATTAATGTAAGGCTTAGTACACTTCACGGTTCATGATTTTTACACGCTTCGTTAGGTATGATTTTTATATAAATAGAACATAGCTTAGTTTTAGAATTAGATTAAATCATCTCCCAATGATGCTAACATGGTTAGCGAAACGTGCGTCGAGCAGTTCAAAAAAGTGTTTTGGTGTTTAGTGGTAAATCTTTTCAAGTTTAGTTAAGTTCTTAGTTATTTATTGTTCAAAAAAATTACACCTGGAGGTTATTCCTCGAAATATATAAACCCATCTTTGAACCAGTCACTCATCGTCGGTACCAGAATGAATTTGCTCTTAAAATTTTGGTATCGAGAGATCGTGGACGGCCTGATCTTCCCCTATCTTCGAGACACATGTTTCTCTCCTGGGCCTTTGCTGAGATGAACGCATTGATATGGCACCTTTCTCCTCTAGTTCGCAAATCTCACCAGCGGCGTTAGGTACTTTGGATCCATTTCTAAAATCATGTCTTAAAATTGCCTTAATTTAGTGACTTATTTCACTAATTTTAACGAATATTTCGGAGTGGAATTGCTTTAATACTAAAAAAGAAATATTTATTTGTCGGGGTAAAAAAGTTAAAATCGAATTAAATTTCTGAAGAATGAAGAATTATCCATTATTTATAAACATTTAAAAAAACGCTTAGACTTTTGTTACACTCTAGTATAATGGTGTATCAGACCCCCTCATTTTGTATCAACATTTGAAGTAATACCTATACTAGTAATAGTTTAAGTATTTAAACTTGTACTTAGAAGTACTAGTAGAACACATTATAAAGTTGCATCTAATTGAAGTATAAGTATCATTTGATAACGATTATACCACAAACTGGAACAGTACTAGCTATGGCTGATTCCCCATATCTTATTTTGGTGCTATTAATCACTACTTTAGATAACTTATCCGTAATTACTTAAATACAAAATTTGTAAAATGAAATGATTTTATCAAAAACCGCTTAAAGGTCCGTCTATTATTTTTATAAAAAGAAACGAAATTGCAGTATTTTCCTCTTGTAGTATAATCTTTTCACACACACAATATGAACTTGGAATGCTTAATATGCTTCATCAGTCTGTATACAATAATTGTAACTGTTATTCAGTTACAACTGTAACTACATTGCAGGTGACCACGGCGCGGTGCGTCTGAGAAAAAATATTATTTTTTCGGCAAAAACTATTACTTTTATTCAAAATAGTATTCGGAGCAATTTTCGCTAATCAGCCAATTTACGTGGAAAAAAGCGTGCAAAAACCTTCCGAAGCTCCAAATGATCGGTCAAAATGCGATGAATTAAATCTTTGGACTTGTTTAATTCCATTTCCATGTATCGTAACTAAAATTTTGGTTGATTTTTTTTATAAATTCATGCACAATTTCAATGTTACTTTGAGTAACAACAGAATTTTTCGGGCCAGGATTACTGTACGAATCCAAATATCTTATATTTTCATTAGTACAATGCCTTGTCATTTACCAGTTAAATATAATATTGGAGCCTTACTTGTTTATTCTATTTTATCAGGTTAATATTTCTTGACGATAATATAAGCTTTAGGTGACAAAAAAATAAGAGTGGCTTTTAAATTTTTTGCTGTTCATTCATTATTATCGAAAATATTTTAATATCTTTAGTATACATTGTCCATGTATCCATACAGTTTTAAATGTTACTATGAGTCGCGCAAAGAGCTCCCGAAGAGAGGCGTCTAATATTGCAGTTACGGAGTCACAAGACTTATAAATTGATTTCTCATCTACTAAAGCGATCTGAATGCGTTATTCCTAAAGTTTTAAAGGAGCAAAAATTAATAAAGATATCACCTGAAACCAGAGGTTGAAAAACAAACAAAAGATTGGATAAATGTATTGTACGAGAGGCGCGGAAACACCTATTTTCCACTTCAATTATCATGGCTCTACAAATCAGTACACGGACAATTAGTAGAATAAATAAAAAATTCAGAATAGATTAAGTTTTGCCAGATTTAATTTAAACGATAACTACAGCCGTAATTGGAAATTTATTTTATTTAGTGATGGAACAAAAATAAATCTCTTTGGATCAGATGGGAACGGTCGTTAGGCGATATAAGAGTGAAGAATTAAATCCGCGACATACATTAGGAACAGTAAAGCATGGAGGAGGAAATATTAAACTGTGGGGTTGCTTTTCCTATAATGGTGTAGGTCCACTATATTGGATGAAAGATACCATGACTAAAGAAACCTATACGGAAATATTAGAAAAAAATATGCTTCTTTATGCCGAAATGAATATGCCGCTAAAGTGGATCTACCAGCAGGATAACGATCCGAAACATATCGCGAAAGTAGTGAAACGATGGTTTCTCGCAAATAAGATTAAAGTGTTGCCCTGGCCGTTGCAATCTACGGATTTAAATCTAAAATTTAAATTTAATAAATTACATGAAAAAATATCAAACAAAAATATGTTGTGGTAAGAAGTCAAGAAAACTTGGTATTCTATACCGGTTGAAACTTGTCAGAAGTTAATAAACTCTATTCCAAGAAGATGCTCAACTGTGGTTAAACAAAAAGGATATTCTACTAAATACTAATATTTTATATTAATAAGCATTAGTTTTCAAGATTTAATGTTATAAGTGATATACTGTTATTTTTTCTGACCAGAAAAAAGCACATATTGTTTAATAGTTGTAGTAACTTTTGTAACACTAGAATAATGTTTTGTGTAATGTAATTGTGTAATTATGTGTAGTGATTCACGGATGGTGTTACGTTAGTTACGGAAAAATTATTCCAAATCGTTTGATGTATTTTTTTTTGTGAAAAGATTCTTAAGTACTGAAGTATACTTGGATTGGGATCGAGAGAATAGTGTTTCCCTCGACTCTCCGTTGAATAGTCTTGATTTAGCATCTTATGATATCTTTTTGTTCTCGAATATAAACAATGGCATAGGCATCGATTTTCAAGCATATAAAAATTATGTTTCACAGATGACAATTTTTAAACTAAAAGAAAAAATTGATTTATGAATTTTAATAGTTTGAGAACAAAATAGTCTGAAAACCAATAAAGCCATTACAGGTTAATTTTTGTTTGTTATTTTTTTTGCAAAAACTTTTGCAGTGGCCTCATACATATACTATTATATTTCAATAATGCTTCATGTTCGCCCCTTTTTTCTAATTTGTTAATTAAAATAAAATATAATAAATTCAACCTAAATTTATGTAGACAAAAATAGTAAAAATTTTCATTCACACATTCGTTTTTTTGGATATTTATATTCGCCAAACCTCCAGAGAGAATCAAAATAAATTCTGACTAAATATAACTCAAGTTACCTGCACTCTTGTTTGAGGTACTGATCTTAAAACAGTCAAATTTCATACCTTAATCAACTCTGTTTACTCGTACACCAAATGTTTTAAAACATGTTAACATTAACTGTTTTGTTAAGGATATCCTTCAATTCATGTTCACCTTTAAATGTTTGTAATCGGTTATTTACATTTACTTAATACATTCATCAGTTATCACTTTTAATATTTTTCTAATTTCTAAACATTTCTATTATAGTGACGTTCAATTTATAATATAGCTAATGAGTTTAAACGCCACACCAGATGCCAGATTTAGTTACGCAGTTGATAATAAAATTATTAAGTTATTATATTAAAATGAATTCATGCCATTAACGAACATTTATTGATTGTCTTGTAAATTGGTTGGGCAGTATTGGTATTGTTGATGTACTTATTTCTTGAAGTTATAATTTTTTGATTTCATAGGACATGTGTGATCATTCTCTATATTGAAACTGTTATACAAGTCAGTAATATATGTTTGCGCCTAAAATATGCTACCAATATAATTCATCGATAATGAAAGCGAGTTGATTAGTAACACGAATTTGTTTTCGTTGTTTTTGTGAAATCAATCGAAGACTATTCTGTCTTGGTTTAGTTATAATTTCATTCAATTATTACCTTAAAAGATTGAACTACATTTAAAGTTGCTTACGGCTGGAGTCATTGCTATTTACAACCTTCATAAGTCTAAAATCTCGCCTTTAGTCTAGTATTGCTACCCCAGACTCTTTTCTAAACTGCATTGTTGGAGGAACTGTGTGCAATTTGTTGTTATCTTAGCGAAATATGAGATTTTAACGAACTTTCAACAACTAAGGCAGGCAGAATTCCACTCTATTTAATTCTAGCTGGGCCTAACTTTAAAAGATGAGCCTTAAGGTGCGCCAATCACAAGTAAATGTCGATTAAGAGTCATCCTCGAAACAATTCTACCTGACGCTTTATCAAAAACATCACCCACTTGCCGGATATCATCATATCGATTTTCTACAACAAGTCTATGACGTTGTTCGTCACATCCTCGGATACTTCTAAGACGACTTGGACCTCGTAACTCTGATCCTTAAACTATTTTTTCTCTATGACCTCATAACGGTAGAAGCAGACATGTCCAATCGCTTCGCCATTTTACGAAACCTTTAACCTCTTTCATTTATATTAATAGCTCGTCCCTTTTCAAATTTGAATACCTTAAACAACGTATTGGCAGTGGCAAGTCATGGCATTTTAGCAGTTATAACATAATCACAAGAATCTAGCTTAACTTAATAGAGCTTAACAGAATGAGTTTTTATGTTTAACCTATGCTGTAAGTTTTTCAATTTGATTCAAATATCTGTACTGGATGTTGCACTTTTTGGTTTCTCAGAATATACAGATATTTATTAAATATTTTTTGAAAACCACGTGTTATGGAAACATGGAAAATATTGCTCGGGCTGATTTGATACCATAATTTGAGTGTGGTTTCTTTGTTTGTTCGTTCTATCAAAGGTGAGACACAAAATCGTGTCATATTATTGGGTAGCAATTATTGTTGAAAGATGCTAAATTACTGCTTATTACTACTACACAGGAACAATATATTTGAATCATTGATAGAAATATTGAGACCAGAAAAATTCTGGACTCAAGAAAATTTTAGAACATATGTAAGGAAAATCAAATTTATCTTCAACAAAGTAAAAATGTTTCTTTAATAATTCAATCAAGAATCAAAATGTTTTCTTTAGTCGAAATATATTACACACTTAAATCAAAACTTATATTCTCACTTGAAGATCTGTTAATTCTTAATATAATTCAATTATTTAAGATTAAATGTTTTAATTAGAAGGTAGCAAAATATTTCGAATTAAGTTGATTTATTCTTAACTGAAAAAAAATATAACCAATAAAAAAAATAATATATGCAGAAAAAACATATTTTGTCTTAAGTATTATATGTTCTTATAAGAAACAGTGCTACCAACGAAAATTTTCTCTTCAACGAAATTCGTATATTGTTTTTTCAGCTTGTTTTTTTTTAATTGAAAGTTCGACTTTCAATACCAAATGAAATAGCGTCAATAAATAATTATCAATTTAATAATTATACTTAAACACTCATAATAATTAGAAACTTAATTTTCTTAAATAAAAAAAAATATTACTACAAAAAAAACTTTTCCATCAAATCCAAATTTTTTCCATCAATTATTTATATTTTTATTTAAATATAATACATGTTTATTATATTTATTTATATTTAAACTTATTTTTATTCTATCAAAAACAAAACTTTTTCACAGTAAAAACGTTATCTCGATCCAAGATCTTTATTATTGTTATCTAAGCAGCTTCTTTTCTTGTTCAAAAAAATTTATTATTTAGAATTAAAAATAATTTTTGAACCAAGAAGTCAGTTTGTTGAAACTAAATGACTTCAGAGACTAAATGTTCACAATCCAAAAATTTTTTTCAACCAAGAGATTCCGCCATAAAAAATATTTTCTTGGTTGACAAAACGTACTTTTTGGTTGGAAAAATATGTTAACTCCAATCCAAACGATTTATTACTTTGTTCAATATATTTAATAGTTTTGTTTCAAAATAATTTTCAAAGTTAACCTTTTTTTACTGTATATGTTCAAAAAGCAAGGTGAATCAAACACACAGCATTTATTTATTCATCCAAATTTGTTTTGTTTGCTTCAAAGTAATCCTCTTTCGTTTCAATACAATTCCAAATTTTTTTCCAGTCTTCGAAACAGTTTTCATACTCGACTTCTGGAATTTTCTAGAAAGCGGCCAGCCAACTCTCTTAAATAGTTTTTATGGGCTCAAAACGGCATTTATGAAGTGATTTCTTCAATCGAGAGAACAGGAAAAAGTCAGACGATGCCGTATCTGGCAACTATTGTGACAGTGGAATAGTGTTTTCTTTAATTTTAGGTGCAATAGTACGTCATCGTAATGTAAAAACCTCAAATTGTTTTGTTCCAAATTGTTGGACGTTTTATCTCAAATGCTTTGTCGGCGATTACTTAGTAGAGGATCCTTGATTTGGTTAATGTTTTCTTCATTGGTAAACGTTCAGGATCTTCCTGAACAAGGTTCGTTCATTCATTGACTAGTTGTCTATAATCATTAAAGTACCTTGTAGCACTTGCAATTTATTTTAAATATCTTCATAGTCGTAACACTTTCTTAACATGTTTTTTTAGACAAAATTCATTGCCCGATAAATTTATCCATTTTAAAAATCGAGGATTTCTTTTAACAATTACAAAAGACTCTATAATTTGAAATTGAACAAGCCAAATGATATAAACTTCGGTTAAATATCAAGGACTGTCATACCAACATAATGAATAAATGATTATCACTATGTAAAGCACGCGAATTTTAACAGAAAGTACACCTTACTTTTTGATCATAGTAGGATAATACCATGGATGTACAAATAATTCAATGAAAACAAATGTGAATATTAATATTTTCAAACTGAATATCGAAAAATAATGAACAATATACGAGGGCAGCTATTTATATATTATGTATTCCCCAATTGGCAACAATGGCGTTGCTAGGCGCCATCTGACATATAGATCGTAAAGTTTGACATTGTTGACTGTATACGTACTCAAAACCTTTTGTCATACGGACGCTATTTGTGTTGTTTAGTGACTTGAAAATGTCATCACCGTTAAAAAAATGGAATTAACTTATGAGAATTTTCATGAGATGATATGCTACGACTTCCGACGTGGATTATCTCAACAACAGTGCATCGATCAACTCACTTCGACTTTTGGCGATAAAGTACCCAAGCGATGAAAAGTTTAAATACAAAATGTAGTACATCCGAAGATAGGCAAGTTTGTACTAGAGAAGAAAGTGATACTTTTGAAGCTACGTCGTCAAAACCCTACATTTTACTCAAAACGCTTTAAGTGACCTTATCTGAGACGTAGACCCTTCAAAAGACTTAAAGAGACTTAAAGAGAGGAATTTACTTTATCCAGGTACTAAAATTACATGTTATCGTACTCGAGAAAAAGAACTGCTTCCTTTTTTCTGCTCAGAAAATAATGTTGTTTTTTGTAATGATGACGGTGGTATTTTATCAAAAATGGGTTTCTTGAACTACTAGCCAAATGAATGGAGTCTTTTTATAGACAGTTCTAAACGGAGTTTGAAATGTGTTTTGCTACATAATGGCAGTAAGCATGGAATGCTTCCCATTGCTCATCCCACCAAAATTAAAGGAGGAGTATGAAACCAAATATCTTGTATTGACAAAAAAAAACAAGTACCATAATCATAAGTGGGTTATATGCGTTGATTTAAAAATGGTAAACTTTTTATTGGGTCAACAACGCAGTTACACGAAATTTCTATGTATTTACTGGTTGTGGGATAACAGAACTAAAAGCAAACACTGGATTGAAACAAACTGGCCTGAAAGAAAAGACTTGACAATTGTGAAACAAAATATCATAAATACAGCGTTAGTTACTACAGAGAAAATAATTTTGCCACCATTGCACATAAAATCGGGACTAATGAAATAGTATATCAAAGCCTGTTTTTTTTTCATCAATGTTGTTAAAAATTTCCTAAGGAATTATAAGTCCGAAAATTATCGCGAATTGGTGCAAAACATGCTCGCAAATTTTAGAAAGTGTGAGTGCCTGGAAGGAATCCACTCGAAGAAATCAATCAATCAGAAAAAAGCTTTCTCCATATTTAATAATGTAACAAAAGGCAAAAAAATATTTTGTAGCCATCGAGATATGGTAGGTATATCTCGATGGCTAGACGTACAACGTATGTTTTTCAAAGTATATATATACCGTTAGAACCAGCATAACGAGCATATTCAAAAAGAGTTTTAGTTTTTCCGGCACTAAATCCACCGTAGACCTGTGTTATTAATAATAAAAAAAATATAAATTAAGTAAAAATACATATGACATATTCCTATACGTAGATGGGTTAATTTCAAGGTGTTCCCGCCATTTTATCTCGATACCTAAAAAAAGAAAGTATTATTAAAATGGGTGAAAATACTAAATAATTAATTCCATGCTTGCCGTTCACAACATGCAACGCCATATTACGTAAGCCTCAACCGTAAAAACGATTATTTGCCGTTTCATTGTGCTTTTTTTTGTTTATTTTTAAAATTTCGCGCATCATGCATCAACCAATTTCCTTAATTAGCTTAATTATATTAGCTTATTTTTTGTTTCTATAGTTTTGTTTGCTGGCTGGCTAAGATACGCATTTTCCTAGTTTAAATAAAAAGTGGAATGTTTTCAATATTACACACACACACACACACAATTTAGTATGTTAAAAGAAAGTATTCTGTTATATATCGGGTTGTCCAGAAAATTCGTAAGGATTTTCTACTAGTTGCTCTTTTAACATTTATAAAAAAACATCTATATTAGATTAATAATGTTTATATACATATTATTAATTAATGTGGTATTTGCAATGTTTTCGGTCTTTCAGTTTACATAATCAAATGAATCTCACTTTAATTGGCCTTCAGTTAGCATTGCCTTCATTTACGCCACATTAAGTTTTTTTTTGTTTCAAAAAGGGCAAGAATGCTGTCCAAAGAAAGAACAAGATTTGTGGCGTTTATGGAGAGGGTTCTGTTAGGAAGGCTACAACGCAAAAGTGGTTCGGTTCAAACACTGACATCGAGGAAATAAAGATCATACGAGGGTTGCTGTTTATGTATCCGAAATTGGCAACAGTGATGTTGTTACGCGCCATCTGACACATACATTTGAGAATCTTATCTCATACGGATACTACTTGTGTTGTTTAGAGACTTAACTCGTGAGAATTTGTGTGCGATGATTTACTACGACTTTCGACGTGAAATATATCAACAACAGTGCACCGATCAACTCACTATGAATTTTGATGATGAAGCACTATCTAAAACCACTGTATATCACTGGTTTATCGAATTCAATCATGGCCGTCGTTCGCTCACGGACGAATTTATAGAAGGTCATGCAAAATCAGTTATTGTGCCAGAAAACATTGATAATGTGCATGAACTGAGCAAAATCGTAATGTGTCTTACCGTGAGACTGAGGCATCTCTGGGCATTAGTATGGCATGAATTCACAAGGTTTTACAAGAACATTTAGTCGTGAAAAAGATTTGTGTGCTTTGGATTCCGCATAATTTGACAATTGCTCAAAAAAAGCTCGTATCAATTGGTACAATGAATGCTGAAAAAATACAATTGTGGTGCGTCAAAAACCGTATATAACATGTACACCGGTGACCATTCTAAGCGTATGAGCCCGAAATTAAACTGTAGTTGACTGTAAGGGTCTTTCAAAAATGAGCCAAAACCAATAAAAGTTTGAAGCAAATGGTCGCCTGTTTTTTGGCATAGATGAGCATATGATTACAGTGCAACAAGAGAATCGTAGAACGGTCAATTCTGAATGGTACACAACCATTTGTTTGGCAGAAGTTTTTGAAGAAATAAAAAAAACCAACCAACGACGCAGGATCATTCTTCACCATGACAACACGAGCTATCACATATGGACATATGGGACCGAACAACTCAATATTTGACCGGCCAAAACATCGAATTAATCTGCCGTACAGTCCTGATTTGACAATCGATGATTTCTTTTAGTTCTCGTCCGTGAAGAATAAACTATGTGGTTAACGATTTTTGACGCCAGAAGAAGCGGTTGAAAAAAGTGCCTGAAAATTGGTTCAATCGTATGTAAAGTGTATCGATCATCGCGGAGAATATTTTGAATAACAATAAAACCATTTTCAATGATAAATATTTGTTATTATTTATTATTCCAAATACATAAATAGCAGCCCTCGTAATAGCCGAAGATCTACGCACCAAATTGACCGTTTTTGACTACTAAATTTATAGAAGGCTATACTGGAAAATATAAACAGCTGTGAATATCGAATGTTTAATTAGCCTGGTCGTTAAGATACTTTTTGTCTGGCTTTCATATTTAAGTCTCTTTTATTTTCCGACAGCATTCCAAGCACTTTAAATCCAATCAATTCGCAAAATTAAGATGATTTAAGGAGACAAAATGCATTCATCAAGATGAACTCATCAAAATTCTGTCATCAAAATTCTGTCATCAAAATGCATTCATCCCAGCTAGTTGGTACATTTTTTACCGAGTCTTTAGTATCTAACTACTTTTAGTAACAATCAAAGAATGTTTAAATAGAACCTGTTATGCAACTTAAATATTGTAACCCATCATTAGATCCTATCTGCAAGATAACACCTAACCACATGCAGCTCGCTAAATAGTGCAGATTTTAGAGTATTATAAGATAGCAATACTCGACTAACCGATGAAACCCCAGATTTACGGCCAGTAGAATAAGTATGGGATGGTATTGCCTGGAAACATTTGAGCGATTGCCCTGACCTCTAGCAACTTTTCTACAAAATAGATCATCTAATTTGGTTCATACATTGCAGTATTTCAAAATAATATAATAAGCGTCGTGGACCTACTCAATTTCAATTTTTTATGACAAATTTAAATGGATTTTTTGATTTTATTATTATTACACAATACCATTGCAATATACGATAGACATTACTAAATTATCTAAATCTTTATTGCATTGAATATAATTTGTCTTCCAATATACAAGGTATAAGGCAAAGTACTTTGGTAGATCTAACCAATAATACTTCAATATTTCTTAGTCATTACATAACGAATAAACTAATAAACATAGTTAAAACTTTTTTTAAATTAAGAATCACGTCATACATAAGCCAACATCCATGCGACAACGTCGCAACTCATCCGCAAACAATTAACATAAACATCAACGTTGCAACACAAATTATTTCAATGTATGTTAATATCACGACATGCTTCTTATTTACGCAGGTGTCCAAAATTCCAAAGAGGCTAATCGTACTTACGGGCAATGCTCAGAAAAGACGTTTCCAGTTCAGTAAATATGTATCCAAGTTTCTCAAAGATCTTTGGATACGAGTAGTTTGGTTCCAAAATTTCAATAATGTGGACGGCAGAGAGAAATCAGTCCCGAAATCTAAGAACAAATTACATCTTGTTGAAGAAAATTCTACCAGAGGTACTTGAAGGGTTCGTGACAAGTTAGAGTTTTTTATTGGATTGTATATAGCACTAAAACAGCAATTACTCGATGCTTATCATGTACAAAGGGTACAAGCACTTTTACTCGTTTTTTATTATTTACCCCTATTTTTGTTTTAATATTTTATCAACCTACGAATCTTGCTTCCTGATTAATGGAATGGTGGACAGTTAATTTAATAAAACTAATCCTGTGTTGTTCATTGAGACGAAAATCTTTTAAAACGTGTTATAATATGAAAAATAAGTAGTGCTACTAATTTTAAATTTGACATTAAACGACGACAGTATTTTTAATATTTAAGTTTTTCCTTTTCTTGCAAGAAAACAAACCAAATTTATAATTAAACGTATGGAATGGATGACTATTAAAATGAAATTTTATTTTCAATTAATACCTTAGAAACCAATAAAGCAAAATACTGAATTCCTTCAATCGAAATAAACACTAACTGTTAAGAACATTTTTGACTTATTCTGAAAACTTCTCACCTGTTTTCAGGGAAATGGTGGCATTTTGGATACCTGTTTTAAGGAAACTTTTTGTTCAGAATGATAAGGTAAAGAATCGTTGGTTAAATTTACGAAAATACTTTCCTTTACACCCTGAATAAAATAAGCAGTCGTGCAGAATAAAATAACGTACACAACCTGTTGCCAGTTTATTATAAAAATCGTAGTTCTGTGTAAAATGTGCTTTGTCTTTAGCTATAATGCAATGTTTTATACACAGAAATAAAATTGTCGTAATATCGGATGAAGAAATTTTAAGACACATTATTGAACTACCATTAAATCCTTAAAAAGTCAGTGTATGTCAGTGCGTGCATTTAAGTTTTTAAGATTTAAAACCAAAAATATATACCTGAATGTCAGAATATAAAGAGTCTTTCAAATTGATCGGTTTTCTAAATCTTTGAATAAAACATAATAATCTAAGCATAGTGTATGATATTTAAACAGGAAAGATAATGTATGCCAAATGATTATCTCTTGCAGCTCGACAGATGTCCACTATTTTGTCAACATTTTGGATGCCATTTGACATAACCGTGGCTCTCTCTCACTAATAGACTCGATATAGACTCGGATAATTTCATCATTTGGTTCAAGGATCGATTGTGGATTGTTCATACAGACCTGGCTATTCACGTAACTCTAAAGAAAATAGTCCAACGGTGTCAAATCACATGATCTCAATGGCCAATTAAAATCACTGTTTCTTACAATAACTCGTCCAGGAAATTTTTCTCTCAATAAATCAATTGTTTCATTAGCAGTGTGAGGTGTAGCGTCATCCTCTTGGATCTACATATCCTCTAAATCAAAATTATTCAATTCAACTTACAAAAATCCAGTTATCATCTCACGATATCGAACACCATTCATAGTTACAGCTTCACCAGCAGCATTCTGAAAGAAACACGGCACAATTACACATCCTGACCATAATGGACCACAAACAGTGACTCGTTTAGAATATAAAGGTTTCTCATTGATAGTGCTGTAAAATGGACGATTATGCAAAACTTAAATTTCACGTAATTTTTTAAAAACATCAATGAACGCCCATTTTCATCAAATAACTCAACAATTTTAACTCGTTGTTGTATTGTGTGAGACTCCATTTAGATAAATGTCATAAATGTATTAATGTCATTATTCTTCTAAAATAAGATTTGACATAGGCAAATTCACAACGCCATCTGTGTTTTATTTAAGAATTAAAAAACCCTCAATCTGAAAGATCCGTTACTTCTTATTTACGGAGCATCTCTCTAAAATTTTATTTCAATAATGTTTCGTGTTATAAAACGATTTTCGCAGTTATTGATAAGCGATTTTTCAAGCATAAACTGTAGCAAGTACTCAACTTTGGAATATAAAAACGTTTAATGCAAAATATTTTGTATTATATTTTGTTCGTTGAAAGACTTTAGATATTGAAAAATATTTGAAGGAAATAACGTAATAACAATAAGAAACAACTACATTGCTAGAAAACACAGAATACAAATATCAAAAAATGTAAAAAAGCAAATATAATCAATTAAAAGACTGGCACGGAAATATCAAGTAATTATAAAGAAAACAAAATACAAATTAAAACCAAATTGGTTTAATTAGTTAGCGTTTAATAAGTGTATCATATATCATTGTTGAATTATCTTAAAAACAGTTCTAAAAAACGAAAGAACCATTCGTGTTATAATTGCTGTATTCATTTAGAAGTGCAACCTTTATTCCACAACATTAAAAGTAAGGCAGATTTTTTTTTAGATTCTAGTCCTACTATACTGCTGGGATGTAATAAAACTATCTGCATTTTTGAGATAGTTAGTTATTCACTGTATCAAAAATGTATACTTGGAGCTTATTGCTCGAAATATAGTCCGTTGTTTTCGATGGCCTCAACACATCTTTAATCCAATAACTTTATTCCTCTTCGGTACCACCATGAGTCTGCTCATAAAACGTCAGCATCGAGGAACCGTGGACAATCTGACCTTCCTCTATTTGTAAAACTCACGTTTTTCTCCCGGATTTTCTTGAACCAGAGCTGAGCGGTGCTACTTTCCAAATCTAACAAGCGGCGTCAGTCGCTTTAGAGCCTTTTTAAAAATAATCTCTTAAAATTATTTTAATTTTACGACTTATTTTAACCATTTTAACAATTTTAATAAAAACCATCGAGTAAATATGTCGTAGTAGAATCGTTGTAATATTGAAGAAGAAATATTTATTTGTCGAAACATGAAAATCATATTATATTTCTTTATTTATAAACAATGAAGAAAACGCAAATATTTTTGTTATACCCTAGTAAATCAGCAAAAAAACTTATAAATACCGGTAGTTCTTGATTTTTTTCAAAAAACAACAGACACGTAAATGTACAGATTAAATAAAATGAGTTCATAAAATATTTTAAAAAGTATAGATTTTTTCTTGAAAATAAAAGAAACAAATCAGACAATAATACAGAAAACAGAGAAAATGAACAGCCAACTGGAAGATCATTACCCGTTTTTAATTGATTCGGCCTAGCCTGAAATTCCCGCCGCACAAATTAGTTTCCTGGGCAGCGGTACCGCCAGTACCGCCACTAAAAAAGCTCTCTCTCTATGGGCTCTAGCATCGTTCTTAGCGTCGTACCGAAACGCATAATGCCTTTCTTATGCAATTTTTGCCCCCCACCCGAGTCGCCTTGCACCGCCTTCGATATCGAAGTGCGCTTTTCTTATGAACTAAGATCCTCGCCGGTTCTAATAGTAGATTTCGCCAATATAGATTCTAAAATGTTCAATTTTAACTCTCGCAGCGACACCCACGCAGGCCTTGCGCAACGTCCGATCGGAAGGAATTAGTTTTTCGAAAATCGCGGAAGGCTTTGTGGAGCAGGAAGACCAAAAAAAAAAATATATATATATAAGGTCCTTGACGGTGACGATCGGGTGGTGGTGTGCCGTGCAAACTATTGTTTCTGTTTCGTGTGCGGAGTCGTTGGAGGATTCGGAAGACAAAAAAAAAGGAGGAAGATCGACTGGTGACTTGTTTTGAACCTAGGTGACAGTTGGATTTGTTTTGTGAGGTTAGGGAACTTTGGTTCGTTTGATTTGTATCTGGATGTGCAATTGATCGGTTAGGATCGTGGGAGAAATTTACAAAAAGTACGTACCATTTCTTTTTTGTTTTATTATTAATGATTTCTGTTTTTTTTCTCTTTAATTTATTGTTAGTGATATTAAAAATTCCGAATATATCAATTTTACGAAAAATTGTCTTTATTCTTCCCGATCACGATATGATATTGAACAAAAAATATAATATGTCTTTGTTAGCAAAAATGAAAATGTATAAACAAAGATAAAGAAAATAATTCACTATATTTAAAGAAAAAAACTTATTACTGAAAGAAATATTAACGATCTAAAGGTTATAATTAACTCTAATTTTTGTATTTATTTGCATTTTTAATATTTTGTTTTGTTTTTTTTTCTCTTGCATTCATGCAAGTTTTTGATACTGCCCATTTAATGTTGATGACTATGTGTTTATATAGTTACATACGAATTATGCTATTATATATTTTCGTTTCGAACAAATAAATGTCTTCAAGGGTCACCATCCAGTGTGACCATATAACATAAAATTTGAATGGATAAATTCACAATGGTTACTCTAAGTTTTAAGTAAGTAACACATATACACTAGTTTAGCGTTCATTGAGAGGGTTATGTTTCAAAAGGATGTTATTTTTGGAGACGATTGTCCATGGTGAGATTGCGCTTTATCGTAAATAATAAACAAAAAACAAAAATACCAAACTGAACACGACCCCACAATACGTTTTGGACTTTATTGCTATAGGTTGCTACTTCCACGAACCACGGTTGAGATTCCAACCAACCAAATTCCAATTAACAGAAACATAATTTTTAATATGTTTAATATAAAAACTGAGAACTAGAAGTTCAATAACTAATAAAAACGGTGACATAAGCAATGGTTTAGTTGCATCTGATATATTTTAGTCTCAATTAAGGGTATGTTTCAAAATTCACGCGCTTTACGTGTCGATATAACCAATTTTTTTTTTTAATTGGTATGACTGTCCTTGACTAACAAGACTTCCGACAGAAATTTTATATAATTTCACTTATTAAATTAGACATAATTATAATTGTTTTTGTAGATATGTGTTAAAAATGTTGTAGACGATTTTTTAAAATGAATAAATTTATGACGCAAAGAATCTGCGATAAATTTTGTCTAAAAAACGAAATTTATTGTGCTGGTGTATTAAAAATGTTACTGAGATAAAACTATGTGAAATTAAAATGTAGTCCAAAAAATGGTACAAGAACATTAGTGATGATAGATAAGCAATTAAAGATGAACCTCATTTAGGAAGACCGTCCACGTCAATCAGTGAAGAAAACATTACCAAAGTCATAGGTCTTGTACTGAGTAATGGCTGATTAAATGCTAGGGTCGATATTTACCATATATATATATATATATATATATATATATATATATATATATATATATATATATATATATATATATATATATATATATATATATATATCTAGAATTGGCAACAATGGTATTGCTAGGCGCCATCTGACATATACATCGTAAAGTTTCACTTTGTTAACTATATACGTACTCAGAACGTCTTGTCATACGAACGCTATTTGTGTTGTTTAAATGACTTGAACATTTCATCTCAGTCAAAAATCGGAATTAACTCGTGAGAATTTTCATGCGATGATTTACTTACGATTTTCGTGTGTGGATTATCTCAACAACAGTGCATAGATCAACTCACTTCGACTTTTGGCGATAAAGCACCATCTAAAACCACTGTATATTACTGGTTAAGTGAATTCAATCGTGGCCGTCGTTCGCTCACGGACGAATTTAAAGAAGGCCGTTGAAAATCGGCTGTTGTGCCAAAAAGTATCGATGCTGTGCGTGAACTAATAAAGCAAGATCGTCATGCGACATACCATGAGATTGAGGCATCCCTGAGTATTAATATGACAAACATGCATAAGATTTTACATGAACATTTAGCCGTAAAAACGATTTAGGCGCGTTGAATTCCGCATAATTTGACAATCACTCAAAAAACGGCTCGTGTCGATTGGTGCAAAGAAATACTCAATAAATAGAATCCTGGTGCGTCGAAAGTCGTGTACAACATCTACACAGGTGACGAATCTTGGATCTATGCGTATAAGTCCGAAAGTAAACATCAATCGACTGTATGGGTCTTTCAAAATGGCCCAAACCCAACAAAAGTTTGCCCAAGAAGACTTCGAAGCAAATCGTCGCCTGTTTTTCTAGGATACATTGGCATGTGGCTACAGTACCACTAGAGAATCGTAGAACAGTTAATTCTAAATGGTACCCAACCATTTGTTGGCCAGAAGTCTTTGAAGAAATAAGAAAAAACAACGAGCGACGCAGAATCATTCTTCACTATGACAACGCGAACTCTCCCACATCGGACCGAATAACTCAATATTTGACCGGTCAAAACATCAAATTGATGGGTCATCCATCCTACAGTCCTGATTTGGAACCAATGATTCATTGTTGTTCCCGTCCGTGAAGAAAAACTGTGTGGTCAACGATTTTCGACACCAAAAGAAGCGGTTGATGCCTTCAAAATGCATGTTTTTGGAGATACCTCAATCGGAATGGAAAAAGTGCTATGAAAATTGGTTCAAACGTAAGCAAAAATGTGTCGATCATCGCGGAGAATATTTTGAAGAACAATAAAACCATTTTCAATGATAACAAATTGTTTTTATTTATTATTCCGGATACATAAACAACCTTTTTATTAGAAAGAAGTCTTGGTTTGTGGCAAAATAATTCTGGATTTTTGAATAACGATTACGCAATAATTATTCGATAATTTTTGGCCAAATATCAAACAAAGACACAAGTCCATAGTCCATATAATTTCACAAGCACTATATTTACCAAATGTGGCACCTTGTGACTCTTTAATGTTCCCTCAATTGAAGAAACCACTTCGTGAACTCTATTTTGAGTCCGTAGAAGCCATTCAAGAGAATTTGATGGTCGGTTTAAAGCAAATATCAGAAGTCGAGTATAAGCACTGTTTCGAAGGTTGGAAAAAGCGTTGGAATTAGTGTAGTGCAGTGAGAGAGGATTAGTTTGAAAGAAACAAAATAAATATCTCTTCCTTTTCTCAATTCTTCTAATGCAACCTTGGGAGTGAAACACCAAACTCGAAGAGATTTACCAAATCACTTTTATAAACTTTTCGATGCACGGTTTTCTAACCATGTTAGGGCCATCAGGAGCTGATCCAATTTCATTCTCATTCATCTCTCGTTCTTAGATTGAATCATCTCCTGATGATGCTAACATGATTAGCGAAGCTTACATCAAGAAGTTTAAAATAGTGATTTGGTGTTTAGTGGTAAATCTCTTCGAGTCTAGTTTCATGTTCTTTAATTTGTTTATTCGCATATTTAGTTAACATTACCTTTATTCAAAACCACTTGAATCGTTACGAACTCCACACAAGCAAATATAAGATTTAATTTTGATTAATAACCCATGGCGTTTTCTATTTAATTTTAAACACGTCAACAAACAATTAATTTCTTAAGTTATTATGTTTTTCTATCGGAAGAAAGAAAGAACCCGTGGTAAGCTTTCAAACAAAAAAGCTAGATGTGAGATTAATGATGTTCATGATTCACTATGCAAATGATAATTTAGATTAATAAAATAATAAAGATTTAGATGCGAAATTATTTATAGAGCAGACACATACATCTTATACTGCCGTTATGAATATAATGAAGTAAGGTACTTAACTCCAATATTACGATTTCTAGATATTTCCTAAAGCTTAATCTAATCAAAACCCTCATGTATTTATTTATGTATGTATTTATGTATGTATTTCATGTATGTATTTATGTACGTATTTCATGTATGTATTTAGGTGCAGCATGAAGCAGTAAAAAATTATTGACCCGCATATCTACTGCTTGCAAATCATGACTTACACGCAACGAAAAACTATTTCCTAAACCAACGCACCACCGGTCATAAAATACGAATTCTCCAAAAAGCACTAGGACTAGTTTTCGGAGTCTTCTAAGTCCGCGGAGTTCTCTAAAAGAGAAATCTCTTAATTATCAGAAACATGTAGTCAAATGTTTGTATTTTCTGAATATACAAATAAATGATTTAAAAAGCACTACAACAAAAAAAAAATTATATATATATATATATATATATATATATATATATATATATATATATATATATATAATCCTCATTTTTTGATCAGATGTAAGTGTGAACACTCCTTATAATCTATAGAAATTTCATATTTCATTCACCAGAAGCTAAAATACGATGCATTTAAGTGACAGTAGTATATACATCTCGGTCGATTTTTTTTTCAATCATCGGTGGACAGAATATTGTTAGTTTCTAACCCGATAAAAACCAATCAAAAAGAGTAACCATGAATTTTTCTTTAATAAATCTTAACCCAAATACTTATCAACTATTTTTAATTCAATGATACTTTAGTTTCTTATAATGATTATGCGCACTTTGCTCTTCTTTTGCACCAACACACTATATATATATTCTTATATATATATATATATATATATATATATATATATATATATATATATATATATATATATATATATATATATATATATATATATATATATATATATATATATATATAATTGTGGTATATATAATTGTGTATATATATATATAATTGTGTGTGTATATACATGTACACTTGTGGTCAAAATCATAAGAGTATGAATGCTGAATCATACATACAATCATACATATATACATATATATATATATATATATATATATATATATATATATATATATATATATATATATATATATATATATATATATATATATATATATATATATATATATATATATATAGGGTATCCCAATAGTGCGATATCGGTTGATATCTTCATAATGGCTGGAAATAGAGAAACAGTTTAAGTATAGGAGTGGTACAACTAAATAGGCTGCAGAATTTAAAATTATTTTTATTTATACAGGCTGTCTCAGAAAACCGTGCCAGGGTATAGTTTGTTTTTTCTTATTGAACACCCTATATGTTCATCCTTTTTGGCATTCTGCTATTGCTTCTAAACATATGTCGTAAAACATATCCTATACCTAGCCCAAAATTTAAAAAATCCAAAACTTATCTCATTTTTTTTTAATGGAATGTCATTTTAAAATATTCCTAAGACAAAATACTTCTATTGTTCTTAAATATGTTCTATACCTATCTGTCATATATTTCGGAGATTTTTATATGTTTGTTTTTAATATTTCGTTTTTAATCAGATGTTCCTTTAGCTTTATGTTATTATTAAACTAATAAATACATTCATGATAAGTCGTGATATTTTAAGAATTTAGGTCATTATATGTTTGATTAGAAAGCAATTATTATAGAGTAACAAAACTTATTGTTTTAGTAAACAAAACGTCATTAATATTTTTTTGTTAGACAGCACAATAAAGTACAAACATTTATAAAGAAGAACTCACTACAATCATTTAATTAAATGTTCAATATGTCTACCATTTTGAGCAATACCAACTCTAAGCCTATGTCTAAAAAACCTATTGACTGTTGAGCATTGCATCATTAATATTAATAAAATCACTTCTTATTTTAATTTGCATGTCCTCTATTGTGGTGGGTGGTAAACTTGTTCTTTAACAAAACCTCACAAGAAAAAAGATAGTTTTTTCGAAATAATAGATCATAAATATTTTTCCTATTAAATTATGAAAGAATTACACTCTTTTTTTCTATATCATATAAAAACTGTTTAAAAGCTATACTAGAACAATATTTGCCATTTGAATTGAATTTTATGACGTTATTACTAAGGTGAATTTTATTAGAAACGAAATATTAAAAACACAACTGTAAAAATATCGGAAATTTTGACAGATGGGTATAGGACATGTTCAACAAGAATAGAAGTATTTTGCCTTAGGAATATAGTAAAACGAAAAAATATTAGACATTTCTTTTAAAAAAACTGAGATATGGTGTTTGGATTTTTTTTCAATTACCTCATTCATCCTGTATAACGTATGTATTTTATTTGCATTAATAGTTAAGTTATAATTTTACTAATATTCCTAGTAAAAATGAATATCCTACATAAAAAAAAAATGATATATGGCACTACAAAATAGAGTTTGCAACACTCATATTTTTTTACAAAATGGCGCATATCGGTAAAACCATTGTGTTTAGGTATAAGACATGTTTCACGAAATATGTTTAAAATCAATACCAGAATACAAAAACTGATGAACATATAGCGTGTTTAACAACAAAAACAAAACTATACCCCGCCACGGTTTTGTGAGACACTTAAATAATGCAGCCTATTTAGTTGTACACCAAATCTCCAGCCATTATAAAGATATCAATCGATATCGCACTATTGAGATACCGTGTAAATGTAAATGTTAATATTTTTTAAATTTTTGTAACAACAGTTTTTATTAATATAAAATGACAGTATAAAAATATGTTTATAGATTTTTATACAATTATCAGTATTTCAAAATATTCAAAGTAATATTGTTGAACATTGATTTTACTAATGTCTTATTGCAAAAATAGTCAAAAATGCTTATATTTATTTTTCGAAATAAGAAAAAAATTATATACTATATTGTATATAAAGGATTGCCCAATAAAAGTATCAGACCTTCAAAATAAGGCACAATGATAACTAGAAGTGATAATCCGGTAATTTTTATTTTTTCTTGAAGAACACATAATGGTATTATGTTTTGAAAATAATGCCGATCAAATGGCCCCCTCGGTTTCGTCTGGTGGAATGTATGCTGGAGAGCCAATTTTCGATTACTCTTTGTTGTGTTTAAGTTAATGTTTAGTTTAAGATCAAAAATTGTTGGGGCTTTATGTCTTTAAACCAAATATTTAACATAATCCACACAAAAAATCATTCTAGGGCCTGAGATCGCATGATGTTAGTAACAACCAGTTGACATTACCAGTTCGCGAAATAATGCGCCCAGGAAACTGCTCTTGCAATAAATCGATTATCTGGCAAGATATGCTACAAGTCACAACTAGCTAATTAAACATATGTTTTATTGCAATAAAATAAAACATCTGCACCTAAAAATAACTAAAAAGACTTTATTTTAATGAAAATAGTTTCCTCATTTTTTGATCAGATGTAAGTGTGAACACTCCTTATAATCTATAGAAATTTCATATTTCATTCACTAGAAGCTGAAATACGATGCATTTAAGTGACAGTAGTATATACATCTCGGTCGATTTTTTTTTCAATCATCGGTGGACAGAATTTTGTTAGTTTCTAACCCGATAAAAACCAATCAAAAAGAGTAACCATTAATTTTTCTTTAATAAATCTTAACCCAAATACTTATCAACTATTTTTAATTCAATGATACTTTAGTTTCTTATAATGATTATGCGCACTTTGCTCTTCTTTTGCACCAACACACTATATATATATTCTTATATATATATATATATATATATATATATATATATATATATATATATATATATATATATATATATATATATATATATATATATATATATATATATATTCTATATATATTATAGACGTTTAGTTCTATTCAATCTTCCTATGGTCCAATCTTGGCTTCTATGGCTTCCAATCGGTCCTATGGTTGAAGAGCTTTTGAATTAACATGAAGGTGTCTTCCTTTGTGCTTGCCTGCAAACCTCCTGATTTTATCTTAATCGTTGCAATTCTAGGATCTCGATGGAGATCGTAGTTACGAATATACCATATTTGCCATTTGAATTGAATTTTATGACGTTATTAGTAAGGTGACTTTTATTAGAAACGAAATATTAAAAACACAACTGTAAAAATATCGGAAATTTTGACAGATGGGTATAGGACATGTTCAACAAGAATAGAAGTATTTTGTCTTAGGAATATAGTAAAACGAAAAAATATTAGACATTCCATTTAAAAAAACTGAGATATGGTGTTTGGATTTTTTTTCAATTACCTCATTCATCCTGTATAACGTATGTATTTTATTTGCATTAATAGTTAAGTTATAATTTTACTAATATTCCTAATGAATATCCTACAGAAATGAATACCCTACATAAAAAAAATGATATATGGCACTGCAAAATAGAGTTTTTAATTTTTTTTTAATTCAATGATACTTTAGTTTCTTATAATGATTATGCGCACTTTGCTCTTCTTTTGCACCAACACACTATATATATATTCTTATATATATATATATATATATATATATATATATATATATATATATATATATATATATATATATATATATATATATATATATTCTATATATATTATAGACGTTTAGTTCTATTCAATCTTCGGTCATTTTGGTTGTCCTATGGTTGAAGAGCTTTTGAATTAACATGAAGGTGTCTTCCTTTGTGCTTGCCTGCAAACCTCCTGATTTTATCTTAATCGTTGCAATTCTAGGATCTCGATGGAGATCGTAGTTACGAATATACCACGGGGTATACCACAACTATATTTTGCAACACCGTTTTATAACATTTATATAATTTTGATGTTAGTTACTACGGCTGGCACATCCTCACAACTGCACGCCGTATAGCATACTGGTTTAAGGATTTGATTATACATGCGTATTTTAATATTTATTGCCATCTTGGAATTTCTTGCTATGAGCCAATAGTATTTTCAATGTTTGAGATCAAGCTCAGCTTTTTTCTTTACATACTATTTCCACCTTAGTTTGGCATTGAGAGTCAAACCGAGAAATTTAGCATTCAATTCATATGAAACGGTTGTATCATTTATATTTAGAGGAGCTGCTCTGTTATTTCCTTGTTGGTAAAGTATGGGTTTGATTTTTTGGCCCAAGTAACTATTTCATCACTTGTTGATTGCACATATCTAGTTGAATGTTCTATGTTTCGGTCCGCTATTAGTAGAGCAATATCGACAGCAAATATGGCTACTGCAGTGTTTTTCAAAGGTGGTAAGTTGCTGGTAAATAATAGATAAAGGACGGGACCAACAACACTTCCTTGAGAAACTCAACTCAAGTCAAAGTATTCGTCTTCTTTTATTCTGAAGAGTCTGTCTGAGATATATAATGTCAGTATGCCTCCATATCGTTTAGATAGCATATTGTTTATAATGGAATAAAGAACAAAAAATTAACATTAAGTTATGTTGTCAAATGGCGATTGTTGTTCATCAATTTAGCATATTCGAAAGTCATTGAGGAGCCATCATAACACCTTTCCAAACAACGACCTGAAAAAAGATGTTTCATGTACGATGTTTTTTAACATGAAAATCATTGGATTTCACTAAGGAAAAAATAGTTCGAATAAATAAAATAGTTCTTTTAATTAAAGTTAATGCAGTTCTTTCAATTTCCATATCTTGTATTTAACTTTACCACCCAAAAAGAAATTGATGAAACAGAGAATAAGAATCAACCGAGCATTATTAATATTAACAACATATTTCTGATAATGAAAAATATTTTAATTAAATATTAAAACTTTAAAAGTAACTGTTTTGTTTTGGTTGATCCGTAAATTTGCATATATTTTAGTTTAAAATGAATATTAATTTGAAATAAAATATTTTGCGCTGCTATAAAAAAAATGTTTTTTTTTTACTTTATTTCTACTTTATTTCTGAATTAGGGACGCATCAACTACAAGAAATATTTAGCAAAAAGGTCTACAGCTAAACACTTCTACAGTTCGAACCACTGTCATCAACTATCGATTAATCCCGGTCAGTACTCTCCACGGGCTTTCAGCTCTTAGTGTGTGCTTAAACTTTAACAATTTATCAGAAAGTCTGACTGGCGAGTGACTAACGTAGAATACCTCTCAGAAGACTTAACTCCGCCTTTACTGGCATGAACGAAGGGCGATTTCTTATGGATTTTAATACTTTTTACCTAGAAAACATATAGAAACAAACAGATAATGTACAAACATGTGCACGAAATACGAGTATCAGTATCAAACTCGTCAACGATACTTGAACTGCGCTGCGTATACTGCCTTACTAGCATGTTAGGCACACTAGCTTAATGTCATTTTTACTCACGACTTTAGCAAAAAAGAATGATGTTCAAGTTCATTCGGTCTTCAAACATCTCATTGTGACATAATTAGTTGGTGATTGTTAGTCCTACCCAACTTACCTACCCAACAATTTTATACTTTGTTATCTATCACTTTTATATAAAATAGATTAATAGTAATAGATAGTTAAAAGTGATAGATAACAAAGCATAAAATTGTTTTATTCGATTTAAAAAATGAACTATCACAAAATAACGAACAAATCAATCAATAATATTAAAAACTAGATTGCTACTTTTAAATGCACAATCTAATACTTTTTTAATAATTTAATCTAATACTTTTAAATGCACAAAAAGTATTAGATTAAAAAACAGACAAACACGACCGATGACAAAGGAAACTTTCTGAAAGTTTCTGATTTTTTCTGCCAGTAGTATATAACCGCCTATATTTTTTTCAACAAATCTACCAAAATAGATTTTTTTTTCTTAAAGCATATAATTAATAGTTTTTTTATATTATTTTCATTTAAATATTTAGGTTTTGGATCTTTCATTAAAGGTTTTTCCTTAATTCGTAATGTACCTATTTTCCTAGATTCCAAATTTTTTAACATCAGATCTGAAAATCCGTTTTGTTGTAGTAATAACATGTGAATATTATCAGGCCCTCAACTTAATTCTGGAATTCTTCTGGCTTCCTTATGAACCGAATCGTGGAAATAATCTCCCTCATTTTCTATACAATTTCGCCAACTGTCGAATCCCTGATCGAAAACAAAACATTATTAATGAATTATACTTAATCAAAATATTCATATTAATGTGATACATTTTTTGAGGCTTCTTTCGACTTCCTCAAGATATGTGAGGCGACTATTAGGCAGGTGATGTTACAGGAATCAGAAAAAGAAGTGTGATCGCTTTCAGCGCTCTTTTACTGTATGTAACCGTGCGTTATCTTGAAGCAAAATGACTTCCTTTCTTCCCCTGCCAGTGTAAGGCCTTTTTTCCTCCAGTGCGCCACTGACACGAATCAGTTACTCCTCTTAATAACCCCCAGTGACCATTTAACCAAATTGCATCAACTCATAATGCACCGCTACCTGATCCCACACACCAAAACATTTTTGTCGTGGATATTTGGTTTTGTAGTCCTGATAGCTCACCAAAATTAAATAATTGATATTCGCTCTTATGGATTATTGTAGAAGATCTACCTTTAGTCACAAGTCACAATCTTATGTAGGGTTGATAGGAATGTTGTTGTTCATAATGGACTCAACGATTCTCCATTTGAATTTTCCCTAGCTTGTGTAAACGTTTAGAAATACTCCTTTTTTGTCTATCCCAGAGGTTCTGCGCCATTTAAGTCAAAATTTCCAATTCGAACTTGAAGGAACCATATCTAACAGATACTGTACGAAATAACATTATCTCTCAGAGCCACACAATTTATGAGCTGAGTTTTGGCAGCACATTTTTTCAATTGAAATGCGGTCTATTCAGTCTAATTTTTCAGGTTATATTCACGGTAGACTCGTATATTATGCCTCGTTTTGAAGCTGAAAGATGGCACTTTAAAATAACTATATTGCGATATATCAAAGAAGAATTTAAAATAAATAAAAATAGTAAACAATAACATAGATGACATAGGTAATAGACATACGTTCTAAGAAATAATTAATGAAAGACAAAACATGGAGGTTTACATAATCAGTAAATAATAAAAAATGCAGCATTGTTAATGGTCAAAAGCCACGATTCAACACCTGCCCATTTTAACGGAAAATGTTTTAAGTCTTAAAGAAGATACTTTAAAAGCTATTATATTCAATTTTAAACACAATCAATAAATTAAGAATTATTTGCTTTATGACAAGATGATGATCATTCAATTAATAATTTAACTATAATGTGGTTATATTTTAATTTTGATGATTGTGCTTCTTAAGCAACAAAAAATATCAAACAGAACTAAAACAACAGTATCTAATAATAATAATTTTTGAAAATTGTGAAATTTAACGCATTATAAATATCACTACAGTTTTATGCGATTTTAACTGAATTATATTATTATGATGTTTCGTCAACACAGTGGCTTCTTCAGATGTTCTTGAACGTTGATGTTGGCGAAATTGGCGTTGATTGGCGTTGAATTGGCGTTGGCGTTGATGTTGATGTTGGCGAAACATGTCATAATAATATAATTCAGAGAAAATGGTATAAAACTGTAGTTTTATTTTAAAGTAATTTATAATGGATTTTCATCAAGTAAAAGTTGAAACCGTCAAAATATCACATTAGATAAGTGGTGCATTAAGTATATACATATATATATATATATATATATATATATATATATATATATATATATATATATATATATATATATATATATATATATATATATATATATATATATATATATATATATATATATATATATATATATATATATATATATATATATATATATATATATATGTATATTTAAAATGAACACATCACATATGGTTTATTAAAAAATTACATACCAAAATGGGCTAAAAAGTTCATATGATGACCGATGGATGGTACTACTTCAGACTGCATTTGTGGTCCACTGACAAGTTCACGCTTACAGGCTATCAACTGTCAAATATCAGATTGCTGTTATAATTAATTCGTTTTGACATCCTTTCAATTAAAATCATGTCATAAATTTTGAGGTGGTATTCACCTTCTCAAGGACTATGACAGTGTTGAATTTCGTAATGTAATTATATTTTATTCCAGAATGACGTATTATCAAACTATATTAATAACGAGTTCGATGATTTTCATTTCTGATAAAATTAGTTCGTCTGTTTAAATGTGGTCCTACAAAAGTCATACAGAGTTGGACGCCCAAAATTTCCCACTACACCAGATATTTTTGAAAGAGTATATGCTATACTGTTAGGAGATCATAAGTTGAAGGCGGATGAGGATGAGCAAACTACATACACCTTCAAAGAACCAAATTATTTAAGCGAAGCGAAGGTATTGGTCCTATTATATGGAGATGTAGGGATAATATGATGAAAAGTAAACATAATTTCAATCAACGAAGTACTGTTTTTTATTTCAATCCCACCGAAATTATGTATGTCTTTAGTTATTAAGGTTAGGGCACATTGTTAGGTAGTAAACTTCATTTCAACTGTATTACTTGAAAATTCATTAATTTATAAAATGATGTAAGTGTAGAAAAAATTTCATTCTAATTAATGACACATGTCTTTGCCATCGATATAAATGATTACTAAGAAACAAGTCTTTCAATTTTTCACTTAAGACTTACTAAATATATTCTTTTCTTATCATTAATTTCCATGCGCAACAAAAATTATTATGTTTTTGTGACTTTGTAATAGATATACAATTCAATATTGCATTTTCAGGTAACTCGTATGGAAGTCACTTCATCCTTTATATATTCTGCTCCTCCACAAACTGTAAGAAACAGCCATTTGAATAACATTTAACGATTTGGATAATTATTTATGTTTGAACACAATTTTCATATAATAATAATGTTTATGGATTCCGCAGTTAGTTATTTGTGAAACATTTCGAAAATACTAGGTTTTTAAATGATACACTGGCAGATTTTTAATATTTCAAACGCTTTACTATTTCACATATATCACATGCAATATTTCGTTTAAAGTCAAAAATCGTTTAAAGTCATTGTTCACAGTTTATTTCTGTAAATCAGTGATTAAATATAACCCGACAAAAAATAATCGAAGAATGTAAGATATGGTCATGTTGACATTACCATTTCGCGAAATAAGGCGTCCAAGAAACTTTTGTTGCAATAAATCGATTGTCTGGTGAGATGTGTAAAATATGTGAAAGAAAATATTGTATATATCCACATTTATCAGTTCAGGCCAAAGATATTCTGTTAGCATATTCGTGCATATTCGTGTAAACGCATTAGCGTTTACCCTTCCAAATTCCAGCATCGTCTTCAAAAAATGTGTTCCTATCACCTTTTCATCCCAAAAAACAGCACTATCTGGGATATCCTGAGGATGAAGGGATAAATCACTTGAGGTTTTTTATTAGCCTAAAACCTGCAAGTTTGGGGTCGACTTCCAACTTCCAATTTCTACGCGATGTTAAATCGTTTATCTTTCTATGGTGAATTAACACAATATACTAAACACAGTAGTCTACGAGTGACATTTTTATTTCAAACTTCTGATACTCTTATTGGAAAACTCTTTAATTCTTCCTTTTCCTCTTCCACACTGCAATGGCTAATGTTGAATCTACTCTGTCTTCCGAAATGGCTCTATATATTCTTTTTGATTAATTTTAAATACTTTTTACAAAAATATAGCTATGGTATCAAAAACATATGATAAATATGTTAATATCATAGACCTATCATAATCAGAAGTACAAATTCTAACATACCAACTTTAGACATATACTTATATAAGGTACGTCTCACGGTAAACAGAACATTAAAAAAAAAGAAATATTAATTTTTGCGGCAAAAATCATTATTTTATTCAAAATAGTCAATACAACGTTTTGCACAGTCACTTAGGTTGACGAATGAATTTTTGAGCTCGGCCAAAGATATGTCTTTCAGGATGGTGGTCGACGCCTTTTGAATGGCTTCAATGTCGGCATAACGTTGTCCTTTAATCGGCAAATGAAGCTTTTCGATGTAGAGGTCACAGGGCGCCAAATTAGGCGAGTATGGTGAATAATTAAAGGTTAAAATGCCATTTTTAGTCAAAAAATCAGTGATGAGTGTTGAGCGACGGGATAGCGCATTATCGTACAACGCGCGTCAACTGCCTTGTTGACGGTATTGTGGCCGCACACGACGATACGCGACAACAGACGCTTCATAACTCCAAGATAAAATGCAGCATTGATCGTTTGACCAGGTGAAACTCCTTGAACACAACTCCCTCCGAATCGTAGAAACAAATCAACATTGTTTTGACTTTTCGGATTTGGTTCACTCGGGTGCTTCCATTCGGCACCTTGACGCTTGATTTCTGAATCATATTGAAAACACCACGTCTCATCACCAGTAACAATGATGTACTTGATGTTTTCGTTTTTTTTCGACTCTTTAATCAAGTCCTTGCAGTGCTGGACTTGGAGCAATTTTTATAGAAATTTTGTGTAGAACAAAGGATGCTCAAACGTTCTCAGTCCCAAGTCCCAAATGATCGGCCAAATGCGATGAATTGGTTCTTTGGACATGATCAATACCCTTTTCATGTATCGCAATGAAGATTTTGGCTGATTTTTTATAAATTCACGCACAATTTCAATGTTACTTTGAGTAACCGCGGAATTTTTCCGACCTGGATGTTCGTCGTCCTTGATGTCCTCACGAACTTCTTTGAATCGTTTAAACCACTCGTGGCCTATGTCACGGGAAAAACAATCCTCACCATACACTTGTTTTATTAATTGAAACGTTTCTGTGAATATTTGTTCGATGTTCATTTTTGACCGATGGTATGAACACAATGACACTTTAAGCACGATAACTTGGTTTCTAATGATCCGAATCTCATGAAATGTCAAAATGTCTGAAATAGTATGTAGAAATAGCTATTTTTAAAAGGTCCTGTTTTTCGTGAGACGCACCTTGTATGATTTTTTAAGTACAAGGTTAAACTATATGGCGGTTTTACTAAAATATCCGAACCAAGTTGCAACTATGTTGCATGTATATAGAAGCAATGTAATTATCATGATACAGTACAATGCTCTTCAAATTGTAGGTATTACTTTATGAAACTTACTTAGCCTAGCAGTGACACTGGATGGGATACTAAGACCCACCCAATGTCACCAAATATACAACATAACTGTCTTGCCCATGATTTTTTTTCACTAACGTTGCTGTTCATAATCAATCATTCATCGTCGTCATCAGTATATGAGTTGTTTTTGTAGAACTGTTTTTAATTTTGTTTAAATAATGAGACAAAAACAAGATCACCATCTAATAATATTTTGTCGCCCACTATTTCGCTCATTGTTTAAATTTCACCACTTTCGTGTATAATGTATAGTGAAAGTCACCATCAATCAACAACCATCATATAGATCCCAATAGTTATATTGGGAAGTAGGGGGACGTAGAAGAAAATACTGCTGCTGAGGATTTTTTTTGCTTTCCACTTCCTCCTTTTTACTTTTCGTGCTATTGAAACCCTATACCAGGAAAATAAGTTAAAGGAAAGAAACTGAACGGAAACAAAATATGGTGTTTTGCTCTGAAAAATTGTTTACTGTGATAAATGCTGGAGGGACGGCGCCCCAACGCTCTGCTTCACAAGCCGCCACTGGTTTTATTATAGAACATGTATGAAAATTACAATTACCAATTATTAAACTAATGATTTGTGAGGAGTAAAAGTTAATGTTTGTAGAATATAAACTTTATAATGTAAAAAATAAACTTCTTGATATACTGAACCCTAAATTCAAAACGCTTTTCTGGTGTCTATTACACATATACTTAAGAAAATATCTAAATATAGTCAAGCATTAATAATTCAAACCAATATTAAAATTGAAACTCGAAAAAAAAACTATTTCCTTATCTTATAGATAATAACTACATAGGTGTGGTTGTGTAACAATTATCAGTATTAATGCATATGATTCAGCTGTTGTTACGCTAACGTTAAATTTAGCGTGTTCACTGCTGAAATTACTCATTGCATGTATTTAGAATAAGATTAAAAAGAGACAAAAATGCAACTGCCTACGTACCTCAGTACCGCCGCCATTATAATTATTAGAAAGTTTGTTATTTATTATTTTATAAAACAATAAAATAAATATTTATGGGTACATTGCTGGACAACGAAATTTTACAGTGATATTCCACAATAACAAAATTTATTAAGAATTTAATTATTTCAATATATTAATGATTTCTATTGCAGATTATATATATATATATATATATATATATATATATATATATATATATATATATATATATATATATATATATATATATATATTAATTCAATAATTAAAAACTTAATATGGTGAAAAGAAAAATAGAAATAGACGATAATATCTTCGTTTGTTAAAGGTTTCTCTAGTTTTTTCAATTTCTTATCTGATTTCTTTTGTTGTTGTTAAACAGCTATCTAGCCATCTTCTACTGTATTGTTCTTAAAAATATTATAATATTATTGTGATTTATTGTTCTTATAAAAACGATAATACTATTATTAAATAAAATATCTATCAGGTTTTTTTCTTGATTTAATTGATTTCTTTGTTAAACTGTACTCTAATTTTTTTTTCTTTTTCACTGATTGTAATGTTTTTATCGATCTTATTGCTTTCATTTCTACTTTGTTTATTTTTTATTTAGTTATTTTTGTGTCAGCTCTTATAGAGCTTATAATAATTTTGATTTTAATTGATATTATCTCTAAGACATCCCTTTAGTTTGAATGCTTTTAGGTAGTTGTCTTATTACTTCTTTTGTAAGATTTCATTCGCTAGAGATCTCTATCCCTAGGTGATTAAAGAACATGACCACACACCGCCACCACAGCATTTTGTTGCAAAATAATTTGAAATTTTCGTGCAATAAATTTGTTAGATTTATCTTAAAAAAATCTAATAATTAACTCTAACTCCTTTATCTGTCCACTCGAAAAATTTAGGTACATTTAAATAACAAATTAAATATTAAACCAGATACATTATTACTATGAGTATATTTACATTAATTCTGTAATATATCCTATGTTTTTAATATCTGTCAAGGAGCTTGCTTTACAGGGAACTCCAATATTTGAAATAAATAATGGGCTGCATTTAACTAATTTTTATGACCGCTAGAAGTGACCTGCTGCCCAAGAACATGGCTTTCGATGTTGTAATTCCTGGAGTGACTGCTGACTGTTATTCTAAGGTGAAAGCAAATATTCGCTGTTGATCCCGCAAAAGCTCTGATCCTTCTACATCTATCATGACTACCTAAATAATATCTAGGCTCATCACTAAATAAAATATAATGAGTTAATGATGATGTATTGAGTATCAGTTCAAGCTACTCTTGAGAAAACCGACATTAGCCGACAGTTAAAGCGCAACATATGTAGAGTAAAATCTATAATAAACATCTGAAACATTAAAAAACTACAAGTTTATTTTTTAAAAACCTAATATTAAAAAAAACTAATTAATCAAATATAGTTCACTTCCAGGTCCCTTGCCCCTTTCGATTATAACACGGTACCATTATAATGAATGCGTCTTGTAATGCGATGTAAAAAAAACTCAATAAAGTACGAATCTCCATCACAAGTTGATGTCGATTAACAATAATCGTTAAAACAAATCTACCTGCTAAGACCTACTACTATTTCACTCTACTACTATTTTAAAAGATTGAGTCTCACAGAATAATTAATATTAAATTTCAAATTTATGGTTAAGTTAATTTTACAGAATTTTCATTTCATTTCGGATGTTGTTGTCGCTATCATTTTTTAGAGAAGTAAATTAATACAAATGACTATCAACTTAATTACTAATGAGGTTAGCTTCGGAATGTATCATGTTTTTTTTCAAGTCTTCGAAACAGTTCATATTTCGACTTATGGTACTTTCTTCAAAGCTGCAAACGAACTCTTGAATGGTTTCGATGGACTCAAAACGGCGTCTATGATCTGGAAAAAAGAAAAAGCAACACGGTTCTATATCTGATAAATATAGGGCTTGCGGAACGATATTTGTTTGATTTTGATCATGATGCAAAAACCATAAATTGGTTTGCCACAAATCGACGGTTTTTTCGAATGGACTCACACAAATAAGGCATAAACAATATTCAATATTAACTATTTGATCAGTTGGGAAGAACTCTTTATGGGCAATATCACAGTAATCGAAGAAGACAGTTAATGTATCTTTTGACTGGCGTAGACGTGATTTTTTCTGCTTTGGTTCATCGTAAACACGATACTCGTTTGATTGTTAAGCTGTTTCTAGATCATAAGCATAGATTCATGTCTCTTCGCCAGTAATTATGCATTTCAGAATGTCATCATTGCAAAGAATCACTCAGCTACTTCATCACGACGAGGTTTTTCAAAAAAATTAGTGTTTTCGAACCAAGACGAAAATTTACACAAGGCAATCCTAAATTGTTCTTCAAAACTGATATGTGCAATGTTTCTAATAATTAATTGGCCATTACTCGATAAAAGATCCTTTAGTTTCGTAATGTTTTCTTCATTAGTTGACAGAAAATTTTTCTGAACGAAGTTCATCTTCTTATGCTTTTCTATCATCACTAAAACTCTTCTACCACTTCTAAACGATTTTTTAGCATAGTTTTATCATTTTTAACATTTTTTTAGCATGTTTAATGCATCAGCACAAGAAATTTCGTTTCTTATAAAATTTAATGCAAATTCTTTTCTTAATAAATTTTTCTATTTAAAAAAATCGTGGACCCTTTTTTCTAACACTTACAAAAAGTGCTGCAATTTCTAATTTAACCAGGAAATGATATTAAACTGATGTCATATGTTTAACTATAAAACTAAAAAATGAACAAATGGTTTTATGGTATGGTAATGGTATACGTAAAGCGCGTGGATTTTGAAAAGTCAACTTTCTTTTTGATTTTGTAGTAATGCAATCTATTCTGCTCATCTGTTCTCTTTGCAAATTGCTTTCCCCATTCCTTCACATTCAGCGATTTTATATTCTATTCTACATGTTGTTTCCGTCTGATCCTGGATCGACCTCTTGATTTGTTCTATGCTTCCATGTTGAGATCTATTTTATTACTGCGTTCTTTTCTCCTCTTATTATGTATCGATACCATCTTATTCTTTGTGCTTTAATTGTCCTCAATATATTTTTTTTTCCAATAGCTTGTCAATATTACAGATCATAACGGTTCTCAAATCATTGTTTCCATTTCCGTTGCTTCTATTATTGTTCTTATTTTACCTTCAAAATTATGTTAGGTATGTTTGTAAGTGTTATAGTTTCATTATTGTCTTTCAGGGCATTTTTGCTATGGAATTATTTATTATATATTTTCTTTAATTATTATTATATAGTTTCTATATATTTTCATTTAGTTCAAGTCTATTCATTAGAAAAAAAAACGAAATATATGTATATATATATATATATATATATATATATATATATATATATATATATATATATATATATATATGTATAAATGAAAAAAAAAACATTAATTGACTTTTTCTTAACGGTTTCGGCTGTAAACTAAATAGCTAGATAAAAATAGTCCATTGTTTACACAGCCATCTTTGAATCTAAAAAAATCGTCCAATATTTTTATGGGTTTTGTTCTCACTCACTCCGCCCATTTTTATCGCAGCATGTTTGGATAGTCGAATGGCTGAGATTATTTTTATCGTTTTTATTTTTGGGACAGAACATTCGTCGGATTTTTACAGAAAATGGTGCGGATCACGACCTCTAAAACGAGATCCGGTTTATATTCAGACTAAGGTTGGATGGAAACTAGATTTCATTTTGTTTTCGTTTTTTTTTTGACTTTATTCGTTTCTGTTTGGTATTTTAATGTAATCGAACACGAGATGATTCAGAGAATGGCAGGTTATTAAATTTAAAAATCTGTGAATTATAGTTTCATGCATTCTTATAAAAGTATTTGAAAAAAATTAATTTGAAAGCAAAATAACACTATAATTAATTTCGAAACCCGAATTTTTGAAAAAAAAAAAAAAAAAAAAATATATATATATATATATATATATATATATATATATATATATATACAGTGGGTGACATAATTATTAGGGGACGCCTTGAAATAATGTCATTGTTTCAAGCAAAAAAGTGGAAGGATATTGAGGGTTAGAAAAGACGATTTTTTTATAATTTATAAAAAATAATACTATAATTTCTTAAACAGTCATAAATTATAAGATAGAGTAAATCTATTCAAGAGTGAGTCTAATCATATTTTATAATGCCCTATCTTTTACCGTAAATACAGCCTAGAGATCCACCTTTTTCACATTTTCTTTATGTCATCGCCAATGATGCCAAACGTGTGCAATTTTGCTATGTTATTTCCAATTTTCTGTACTATTTTTCTCTTCATTATTTCCCACAGGTTTTCTGCTGGGTTTAGCTCTGCTGAATATTTGGTCAATGCAGAACCAGAAAAAAAATTCAACCTGGAGTATTCTTATCGCTATATCTATCACGTATTCTTCACTATTAAGAAACTATTCAAGAAATAAAACCATTTTCTAAGAATTGTATTGGTATTGTCTCATTTTGCCCTCGACGATATATAAACCCCCGATGCCTTTTGAAGATATCACAAACTACACCATTAACCTTAGTAGGTGTTTCGGTCTTTCCCCAAAACAGCCTGAGTTAAATTTTTCTCCGGAGCGTCTTCTCGTTCTTAACGTTAACTCATCAAATATGCCTGTAGAAAATATTACGTAATAATTATTTACTAACTCTAATTTTAATAAGTCTATTAATGTTAAGTGTAGCTATTAGAGTATCCAATATAATATTTATCCATTTATTATCAATATACAATACAAACACATTTCTTTCCAAAGATTTAACTCAACTATCTGGTGTAATTTCCGATTTTTTAATAGTTTTGTTATTGTTGTATTTTCCAAGTCTTTGAAAATAATCATCTTCAAGATTAATTTTTCTTTGAACTTATACATAAATATATTATTAGCTGTATATATTTAAGTATTTGGCACATTTAGTGGTCATATCATCAAAAGATAATTATTTGTTTGAAGATATAAATTTAAAAAAATGTGTTTATTCATGTATTTCACAGTAAATTAGGCAAATGCTACATATTATGGTCAAGACTTCATTAATTTATATCTTTTTGAAACTTACTTTTACGTTACCTTGATACTCTTTACAGACACAAAAGAATTCTACATCTAAAGATTCTAAAATATATTTAATGGCCTACGTAAGATAGCTGGCAGTCAATAGTAATTGTCACTTTCAACGTTTAGCAGTTGTTCCTGGAGTATCATCACTCAAGTAAAACTTGATCTAAAGAGGTAATCTAGCAAAACCTTACACCTACTTTACATTGGAAAAAATAAAATTCATTAATTTGCCTAAAATGATCAATGGTAACTTGTATGTTTCTATTAGGATCCACAGTTCTTCGGGGTTTATTCTGTAAACCAGACATAACCTCTAAAAAGGGGATGAAATGCTATGATCTTGGTGATCAGTTGACATTATCATTAATGCGTCCAGAAAAATTTTCTTGCAATAAATCGAATGTCTTGTTAAAAGAAAATGTTGATGTCCATGTTGATCAGTTCAGGTTTTCTGTTTCATAATGTACTGAGCACAGCAACAGTGTTCTCGCTTTTCATTTTAAAGTTCTGACATGCTTATTGGAAAACTATTTATATTTATATTTTTAATGACAAGATACATTGTATATATTATCATATTTAATATTAATCATTCTGTCAAAAACAATGAAGAATAAAAAATAGAAAGTGTTTCAAATATTTTTTTTTATTTAATATTGCCATGGTGTAGTAAGCTATTTACAGTAATCAAAGTTATTGTGATAATGAACGTTCGTTAAAAATTCCTGATTATTCCTCTGTAAAACATCAGCAAAATTCGTTTTAAATTCAAGGATTAGTAAGAATATTTAAAAAAACGGATTCTAACATTGATAAGTCAAAAAGTGTAAGTTCAAAAACTGCACGCCATAAAAATCATTACCGATATAAGTGAAAGTACCAAAAATGAACCATCATCTTTGTCACGACTTTCGCATGAATTGGATATATTTTCTAACTCTTTGTCGATTATTTTGCTTAAATATATACATTTACTTCCATACAAAATTCAGGTAATCCAGAAATTAAAAAAAATCTATTTGTAATGTCGCAATTTCAATTATTGTATTACGAAAAATAGATCTATTGTTTTCAAACAAAATTTTGTTTAGAGATCACACTGATATTCAGAAAGAATGGGCTCATTAAAATTGTCATATCTGTGGTGATGCAAATTTGTATTACTCGTGTTCTATTTCAGCACCTACAAAAACTCACTATATACTGTGAATTTTGACAAAATAGTATCATTGAACTTTTGCGTAAAGATTTTGGTGTAGTGAATTTTATGAGGAGAATGTAATCATATTGATAAATTTGATCTCTGTTTTCAGGAAATTTTTGCGATTGAAATTCCTTCAACAAGAAATTTAATGACATATAACTTTTTTAATACTTTTAGATTTATTTTACTGAGATAACCGATATTACTACTGTAGTTTAAAAAAATTATTTTAAGTAAACGAACTAAGAATATTTATCCACTATATTCAAAACTTTCCACTATATTCGGAAAATGTATGCCAGTTGTTTCGGCACACAGTGCCATCTTCCTTAATTAAAACTGTCAGTTTATACCAACAAGTTAAATACCAATTATTGACCTAAAAAATAGCATTCAAGTTGTAATAATTCCAGCAAATCCATTGAATATTTCGATATATGAATTAATGCCTGCTGACGCAGTCCTTATAAACATTTTAATAATATTCTGTTCTACGACGTGAAATTGTAATAGATAAGATTTTTCTTTCAGAATAAGTAAATTTACTTTAAAAAATTTCGAATGGTTACTGTGTGATTAAAATCTACCCTACACTCAGGTCACTTCAGATGATGAAAATTAATAAAATATGAAATAACGAAATTAATCGATTGATAAAAAAAGGTCTCTTAAGACAGACTGAAATTCATATCTGAATCAAATGATTGTTATTCTTAATATTATAGGGGCACACATCTTTTCCAGTAGTTTTTATATCAAGGCATTCAAGATGTTCATCATAAACTCAGTTAAGATTTAACATCTCTTACTTTTTAATAAACCTCTACACTCTATATTTTACAAAAACGACCTCAGAAATTTTAGGTAAAAACATAATCTGCACATTATTTGACTAAAATTATTCGCTTTGTATCATTTCTCAAATCCCGCCGATCGCGCTGAAATGGAATCTTACGGAATATCTATTTTCTATTAGGATATAATGAATTTTTTCCTGTAATTTAAGATTTCTACTACATAATATTGAGCACGATTTTTAAAAAATTGACAAAATACCAATAATACTCATAGCTCCGTAATATTTTTTAACATTTACGATGTAAGATGTTTTGAATTGATAAGGCAGTTATAGAATATTTTTTATCAATAAATATATATTACTTAGACACATTGTCTCATGTCTCAAAACTCAGTCCGAAAATAATTTTCAACGTGTAAATGCTGCCCAATAACTATCCTTATTTAACAGCATTTTGGGGATGATGACAATTGATATCTTAGCATGATATCTTAACGTGATAAGATATCTTAACATGGCAGTTTTTTTTGGAACCAGCTAAACGATATGGATCTTGAACAAATACAGTTCCAGTTAGACGGCACCATATGCCTTACAACTGGAGTAGCAATTGACTTACTGTACCAGACATGTCCTAATCCCGTAATCTTATGAATTGCCGACAGCAATTGAGAAGCAAAATTTTATGATTTAACACCATGCGACTTGCCAGCAATTCGTTGACAATCTCACAAACGAAATTCGGCGTTATATCAGTGAAATTGATCAGACATAATCACATAATTATTCATACTTAATATACATACATGCATTCATATAGATTTCATATATAATATAATACTCAATTAAAATACAATCATAAAATTTAAAAAAGTCATTAATTTCCAATTTTAATCAGACCTTCAATTTGAACCACCCATTATAACTCAAAAATAAGAAACAATCTGTAATGTGCAATTTTCCGTATACTTGTTGGATCGTTAAGCAAACAAAGCCAACTCTTTTAAGATGGGTATAATTCCAGCATACTTAATTTGGAAACAAATAAACTAGATATTTTAAAAATTGAAATAAGAAATGCTATACGCAGTCTAAAAAAATAAAAAGGCCTCCGGCTTGGATGGAGTCACCGCAGAATTAATTAAAGCAATGGGTCAAGTAGGGGTAGATATGTTTCACAACATCTGCCAGAAAGTGTGGGACACTGGATTGTAGTCAGAAGTTTGATCGATCTCAACATTTATACCTCTTCACAAAAAAAGACCTTGAGAGAAATGCGAAATTTACCGCCTTATCTCTCTCATTTCTCGCAAGCAAGATCCTACTTCACATGTTCAACGAATGCTTAAAACCCTACTTATCAGGGCAGATTCCCCAGAGCAGACTGGATTCGTCTAAGGGAAAATTTACGAACACGTGAAGAGATATTCAACATTCGACAAATAATCGAAAAAACTACAGAGGTAACGATCCGGTTTCCTTGATTATCGGAAGACTTTTGATAGCCTAAAATGAGAAAAATTATTGGAAATTCTACAGGAAATGAGATTATCAGATCGTAACTAACTTAAGATATGTCCATGACACTACATCTCTTGAAAGATCGGCTGAGGAATTGACCTTAATTATCAAATAAATGAAACCCGTCTTTACGGACTAGAAATTAACCGAGACTAGGATAAATTAGGAGAAAACGAAAATAATGATTATCGGCCGTCCAAACAACAACATGCCCAAAATCAGTGAAATATGACAATTTAAGATAGTAAGCCAATTCGCCTATCTTGGGGCTTTAATATCGAACCAGGGCAGTAATACTCATGAGATCAGAAGAAGATGCGAAATGGCAAGAAATACAATGCGAAATTTGAAGGAGATCTGGAGGGATAGAGACGTAACACAAGACACAAATTTATTTATTTATTTTATTTCGACTATTGCTACAAGTACATCCCGCTGAAACAGGGGCCATAAAAAAACAAAATCTCAAGCGCATTAAATCTTTTGAACTGTGGTGCTGGAGATGGGTCCTTAGCATTCCATGGGCTTCCAGTCGAACAACGCATCCATTTTTCAAGAAATTAATAAACCCATAAGGCTATCCCAAATTATTGATGATACTACGATTTTTCGACCACAATAAACGCAGGAATGGCAGTAACCTACAAAGACTGGTGCTGCAGGGACGGATGAAGGGTTCTAGATCACGGCAGAACCTCAAAAAGAGAGATAGACCAAATTAAAGGCCTAACTGATATGCCTAACCAGATATGCAAGTCAGAAATAGAGAAGTAGGTCACGACTCTTCTGTAAAGAAGAATACAAAGAAGAAGATATGTGGATCTCCATTGACAAAATCGTCTTTTTCAATCCACACATTCAGTCAATCTAAGTTATGATACATGCGCTACAACCTTAAGAGCATTTAAGTTTTTCTTTTTTTAAAGAAAGTTTTTTTTTGTATTTTTAAAAATAAATATTGCAATTTCAATTTTCTGTGCTCACTAAAAAGTTGCAAGCGACTTTTAAAAATAACTTGTTTTTGCAATTATATTTTTAGCCATTTTTTAGACCGCCATATTTTTATAATTCTAATTTATTGTTTGGCAAAGGTACAGAAAAGTAAGGCTTCGTGTATTTTTGTTCGATTCGTTTCAAGAAATAAATCGATAATAAATTTATCAAAATTAATCTTTGAATGGATCCCATGAAGATAAAATTAAATAGATTAGAGTTAAGTGGTAAAAAACACGTTCCGTGCTGTAGGTTTTCAACAAATTATTCGCTTTTTTTAGCAAATTGAACTAGTTTTGTGCTGTTGGAATCTAGTTCATGGCATTTAAATCTAAATCTATTTTTCTTAATTTCAATCTTATATTTCAGGTAGAGATTATAGATTCGGCAAGATTATAGATTGGATTCGAGAGCTTTCTGAATGGTGACGAAATTGTGTTAAAAATGAGGGAGATTACTTAGAAGATTTTTAGATTACAGAAGATTACTTAGAAGTTTATATTACTTTTCATAAATAAATGTTCAAGGTAGTCAAAAAAGGCCGAGAATTAATTAACTAATTAATGAATTAACTATCTAACAACATAAATATATAATAAATAATAATAATATAATAATGTTTACAAAATGGATGAGTAAAGATAAATATTAATAGAAATACATAAGGAAGTATGGAAAGAACAGATACCAAAAAACTGGGGAATAGGACAAATAGTACCCATATACAAAAAAGAAGATAACTATTATTCACAGCAGTGAAAATATTATATTATATTCGAATAAAAACTTACAAAAATAATAAAATCAACACTAAGATATTCACAAAGTGGATTCGGGAAACGCATAAGACCAAAAGACCACATATTTAAAAGATATTATAAACAAAACAACAAATAAAGGAAGAGGGATATAGTTTACATTTTGGAATATGGAGAAAGCTTTTGACAGAGTATCAAAAGATCAACTATGGAAACACCTAAATGATAGAGAAGCGAATACAAAATTTGTTAGAGCAACTAAAGGCTTGTACAGAAACACATCAAACATAATAATAAGCGAGAACAGAACATCAAAACCACTCGTCACAAGACGGGGAAGAAAACTAAGCCCTCTACTGTTTGTAATATTTATGTATCAAATAATGTCAGAGGAAAATAGCATAACAAAATAAAATCATTAAACATACGATATAAAAATTTAGAGGGAATAAAAATAACGGAATACGAAGGAATATTTAGAAGAAAACCAAACCTTGCAACATGGAATAAAACATTGAAAAAATATGGATTGAAGACGAAAACAGACAAAAATAAAGTGATGGCGATTACAAAAGAACACAGAAAGATGGCGATTCCGATAGATGTAATCCAAATACAGCAAGTTATATATTTGTGTGTTCAATTAAACCAAAAACAATAAACATACCTCAACAACGGAAGAGAAAAAGAAATAAAATTGATTACGCCATAAATAAAGGATTTTTGAACAGAAAATAAATAACACAACAAACAAGAATAAATGTAGGTTTATATAAATTATATTATTTTTCTTACATATGGATGCGAAACATGGATCCTCTCTAAACAAGAAAAACAAAAGTTACAGGCAATGGAGATAAAATGCCTTAGAAGAATACGAGAAGTTACGGGGATTGATAAAATTAAAAATGGGAAAATAAGAGAAGAAATATAGATTACAGAAAGTTTAGCGGAATGCATAAAACAATGACAACAACAATGGACGATGAGGTACCGCTAAGCATATATGGTAAGCAAGATCACCAGTCAAAAAGATACGAAAACGCCCAAGAGAAATACGGAACACTGTGGGAAAAATCTAAAAAATAACAAAATTAGATGATCTGTATTGATTAGATGAGACTTCTTATGCACGGTATTCGAGGCGTGTTGTACACGTACTTCAGGTTTATTTAAAAATTCTGGCGAGCGGGTAATTGGTCAATATTTCAACAAATGCTCTCCTGGCATATTCTGTCCGCGATAGGTCTGAGGATTTCGCCAGCCAGTTGAGAGTCACTATGTAAACTCTTGTCAAAAACTGCGCCGGTTGATCAAATGCATGCTTTCTGGCTTTATTTTGCTGAAAAATGAGATTTGAAAGAGTGTAACCTATTCTTATTACAACCATTCATTTTTGGATTGTGTCAGCTTCTACTTGATTTGTTGGAAATTCACTATCAATGTTTAATACAAATACTTTTTGTCAAAATTTCTTCTTTATTCTTAATGTTGACGCGTTTCGCTAGCACTGTAGCTTCATCAGAAGTGAATATTTTCGATGATGAAACTGCTATAAATTCAAATATTTGCTACAATATATTATCACATATATATTTTTAGGAAATTCACTCAGATGCTATTCATTGCCTGTACAAATTCATTCAAATTCAAAACATAATCTAACTAATCCAACAAACAAAACAAAAATGACAAAAAGTTGTGAGAACAGCGGATTTGTGTTTACATGTAAATGTATATATCAGTGTGTGTATGGACAAAAAAGGTAAGAGACACAAAGGTAAATTCTGTAAGAAAAATAACTTTTTTAAACTCAAATTCAGAAATGTGCTACATAGTCATTTAGTCAATATCATACATAGTCAATGTCATTCAGAAATATCATATACATGTCATACATACATTGTGATATGTCATACTCTCTTTTTTAGCTATAACCCTCCCTCCTTTTTTTCTCAGCTGGTTGCGCGACATTGCTAGACATTCGGTCGAGTGTTTGGTTATTAGTAATCGAAAGTTGGAACAAAAGTTTGACTTTTTACAATTATTTTAATTAATATATCGGTAACCGGATATTATTCATATATAATAACATTCTGCAAATATTAAACTTTTTTTATTATATAAAGTTGGAATATTAATAGTGAAAAAATAAAAAAATCCGTGGCGGAAATCATTCTACCATAAGAAACTGTGTATAAGAACGGTTTGAAAATATCATTTTTCTAAAAAACTAGACGGTGGATAATTTTCAAATTTTGAGCATAACCCAATTACATATCCTTTGTCACAATTACCGAATTTCATATTTTAGACTTCAAAACTCATTTTTTCCATGAATTCGCCCGTAGTTCATTAAAAGATTCGTTAAATCTATTTTTAATGTTTGCATTAAAATTGTCAACTTGCAGATGCAAACTCCAACAAAGCCTACTGTATGTGAGTTAGTTGTTACAAGTGCATCATAAACATATTGATGGGGGATTTTTGGGAAAACAAAACAAACGGATGTCGTAATGCTTCATTTTATACTTCTGCAACATATGGCTACTTGCTTACATCACAAAATATATATTGCTTATATCTGATTTTTTTTACTTTAGGGAAATTCACTTAATTTATGAATATATAATATTCTTTAGTATACAAAAACTAGTAAAATTTGTTGCATATCCCCTAGATTATCTCTATTTCCATCAAGAATTAATTTTTGATAATTTTTTTTCTTTGCATACGTCTGGACTGACTTTTTCCTAAAATGGACTCAATTAACCTATTAGTTCCAGTAGTGGTTTTTAAATAGTGTGTCCGATTTGTGTTTTTTTTTTGCTTTGATAATTCAATTAATTAAGTTTAATTTTATATTATACATTTTAAAATGTATATATTGTCTGACCTATCGTGAGAATATACCAGAGATATATATACCAGAATATACCACTCTGGTAACGCTTCATAAATCATAGAAAAAAAAGCGAATTTCGTATATTGATTAAGCACTATTTCGATTTGGTCGAAACAGCACTAATGTCAGTCCGCTTTTGGTACGCTCCATTGAGGTTATTATTGAGGAAATGGTCAACAAAATCCATGATATCGTAATATCGTAGTTACAGAAAAAGCTATAGCGATCGCGTTTGCTCACTGTGAATCGAAAACGCCATTAGATGAATATTTCACTGTGTGTAATAGATATGTATAAGCGCAATCCAAAGTAATTTCTATGGCGATTCGTAACTGATAATGATAAAAGGTATACAACTTTGCTCCCGCCGTTTTTTTTTTAAATTCATCGTTTTGTTATAAAAAACTGATTATACATTTATGATTCAATAGATATTATGCATTCAATAGATATCAATGACATATTATGCATAGTTGACCACTACTTTCTCCCGTCTTTCAGGCAGCATTCGAATCCCGCGTTGAAAAAACTGGTCATCTTTTGAAGCTATCCACCAATCGATCCAAATTTTGACTTCTTCATCAGACAGAAGTGCAGGTCAGCCAGGCCAGGTGCCATCGATCGAAGCAGGTGATAGTAAGAGGGGTTGTTCCCGAAGAATACGGTGGGTGGGGTAGGACTTTTCATTTCAACTTGTCCAAGTATGTTTTGACCACTTTCGCAGCGTGGGGCCGAGCATTGTCATGCTGCAAAATCACATCATCGTGTCTTTCGATGCATTGCGGCCATTTGTCTTTCAATGCTCGGCTCAAAGGCAAATGCATTAATTGCGTTCGATAATCATCCCCTGTGATTGTTTCAGACGGTTTTAACAGCTCATAGTACACTACATCGAGCTAATCCCACCAAATACAGAGCATGACCTTGCGATGCGATGCAGAAATCCTTTCCGTTTTTACCTTTCAAGCAACTGTTCACAAGCAAACAAACGGACTTCAACATCTCTCGGTTTCAACTCGTATGGCATCCAATATCTTGCTTCTAGGTCATTCCCTGATGCTGCCTCTCTTGACTTTAACACGAGTCTTTATTAAGCAATGCCTCGAATTCTTTATCTTCAAAAACTTTCGCTCTTCCACCACTATGCTGGTCTTCAACGTGAAAATCACCGCTCTTGAAGCGTTGAAACCACTCACGACACGTTCTTTCACTCATAGCAGCCTCACCATAAGTGTCTGAGAGTATTCGGTGAGCCTCAGCCGCAGATTTCTTCATATTAATGAGATAAATTACCCTTCCGCAAATGAACAGAATTTGGCACATAAACTGACATTTATAATCGCGAATAACTTTATGATATACATAAATCGTATATACACTAGTAGTGCTCTGAGGTTATGTTTACAAGATGCCCAATGGTATCGCATGCCGTCTATAAAGTATTTATTTCGACGACTACTTACCACTAACGCCTAATGTATAGAAAAACGGCGAAAGCAAATTTCTATACCTTTTATTTGGATTTGGATTTGGCGAAAGTGCCCTGAAAAAGACAAACATGTTTCTAGAGTTGTTGACAAAAACACCTCTCATTTGGCGAAAAAAAGGGCTGTTTCAGCAGCGACGAAATTACTCAATTTGCGTTAGGAATCGATTCTCCATTCACCCTACTCTCCGGATTTGGCCCTGTACTGCTACTCCCTCTTTCCAAACACGACACGACAACACGACACGACAACACAACACGACAATACGACAACACGACTAAGTCTCTGGCTGTTCAGCAATTCATATTAAAATAGACGAGTTCGACAAATTATACTTTTTAAAAGGCATTATATAGTTGAAAAATCGTAGGGTGGAGTAGTATATCGAGCTAAATAGAAGCTATGTTGAAAAATAAATCTATTTTCGATAAACATAAAAAGGTTTCATTTAAAAAGTATTGCCTATTTACTGTACCTTATTATAGGGATAGAATGCACTACCGTCTTGTACCGACTAATGCGGAATCAAACATTTAATAAGTCCGTCCAAATATAACAAATTTCCATAAAAAAAAATGATATGCAAATAAAATTTTCCAATTAACCTACAAAAAATATAATGCTGCATTACAGTTTGATTAAATACGAAATGACCAAAGAAAATCATGTAGCATAATAAAACAACGCTATAAATAACAATTCTCGTTCAATTAGCATAAATTAGAGATAAATATCAAGCCTACTTCCACCAAACATTTCCCCAACAACAATTTCACCAATTTAAAAAGAAAGGTCCTTACCAAAACGCCATAAAAGATCGGTAATAGATACCTTATTATTTTTTAGGTATTACCAATAAATTAGTCGTCAGAAATTGAATTTCCTTGATTTATGATTATTATTAATTAATAATTAAAATAACTTGAAAATATTTTATCTAGTTGCTTGTACATCCAGAAAAACCTGTAAAATTAATAATTTATAATGAAAATGTATTAAATATATTATACCGAAAGCCACTATAACTAGCTCATTACCACAACTAAAAATTATTATTAGTTTGTATAAAATAAGCAAAATTGTGTTGGCTAAGCAACTCACAACAAATGGGCTGAATTATGTACTTCTTATGAAACACATCGAACTAATGCTAATTTAATTTTCACTAACTAATGGTAATTTTCCATGGGAATTTGAAAAGAAAGAACGATCATTGCCTTAAATGATTTTTTTTTCTGGATTATGTCCAAATGGTTAAGAAAAATGGGAAAAGATATATTGATGTTGTAGACGAGGTGTGTAAATAACCAAATTAATGAGTCTGGTGACGTAACGTTCGATTTGGCAACACTGTTGGCTTTCCCTCTGGAGGGAAGGCAGGCCACTGACGGGTCTACAGTACGAGATTCAGCTACCTAGAGGATTTTGGTGGCCCATAGCAATTCTCTTCGGGAACCGGATTTTTCTATTTCATTGTAAAAATGAGGGAAAACAAACAGCAGTGCGCTATCAAGTTCAAATCGGCACCAAAAAGTCAAGACGTGTTTTCCTTCTGTTAATCTTTCGATTCTGCGAAGGTTTTTTTCGGGGCCATTTTCGCGCAGATTTTCTTTATTGACAATTCATTGGTCAAAATCAGATGAACTACTGTGCGGGACAAACGTAACTCTTCCCTATCAACTATCGGAACCCACAAAATCCCGCGAATATTTTCATCGGTTTTTGAAGTTGAAAATCTTTCGTAGCAAGGTTTATCTTCAATCGAGTATCGACTTTCTGAGAAGGTTTAAAACGACTTGAAAACCTGGGCCAAGGAAAGAAAGGTCCAAAAAACAGGCCTTTTGTAATTGTGCAAAAGTTTCGTTCTCGCTGTGTCCAAGTCTGGAAAACACTTGATAGCGCACCATTGCTTGAAATTGTTGTCACTCATTTCCTTCTTTCGTCAATTGTCACTGATTATGTGACAAAGAATGACATTATTTTGCTTCAGCATTGTTCATATGAATTTGGTCTCCTAAGACATTTTTCCTTAAGTAACATTTGACAATAAAAGAAAATCATTTTGGGACAGTTGTAAAATTAAATCAAATACAAGTAATGTTTATGCTGAAGGAGAATATTGCGAATACATAGAAAGATTTTTGTTTTGTTATCTCAAACGAACCAATTAGATGCAAAGTCGTCATCAATGACGTAATAATAAAACAGGCAATTTCAACTGACAGACATTTAACAAAAAACGTCCGAACACATGCGAATATATATATATATATATATATATATATATATATATATATATATATATATATATATATATATATATATATATATATATATATATATATATATATATATATATATTGAAGAATTTCCATTATCAAGAGAATATAGTTGATTTGCCCAGAGGCCTCAATCTGCCTACCCCCCAGGGTTCACAACCAGAAAAAAAAAGAAAAAAAAAAAAAAATATATATATATATATATATATATATATATATATATATATATATATATATATATATATATATATATATATATATATATTATATAAATATATATAAAACCTAAATATATAACCTAATATTTTTTTTAATTTGTATGTAAATATACATATGAAAAAATTAAAGAAGCATCAGTTTGAAATAGGCAAGGGAAATCACATAGCATAATGAAACTACGCCGTAAATAACGTTTCTAGTACAGTTAGCATAAATTAGAAACACTTATAAAGCCCACTTCCCCCAAACATTTTCCCAACAATAATTCCAGCAATGAAGAAATAAATGGTATATTGAAAAACCTATAAATGATCGGCGACAGTTGTTTTTAGTTTTTTCTCTTATATTAAACCAAGAAGTATATCGTGGGAAATTTTCGCTCATCGAGTTATTATTACCAATAGTTAAAGATTGAAATTGCATTTAAAAGAGTAATTATTATGATAAAATCTCATTTATATCTAGAATTGTTTTACTAAGTTGATCAAGAAACAAGAAATCTGAAAAATGTATAATTTGTAATGCATAATTATATTTCGTTATATCAAAAAAAAATATAACATTAACAGATTACATGAAATATAAGATATTTATTTTACTGCCCTATATCAGACAAAAATATACAAGGATAAAAAGAACTTTAAAAGAAATCGTTTACTTACATACAATTTGCCATCAGAAACAAAATAAATTAATTTTAGTTTCATAGATAAAAAAAATGTTTTTTCTGTTACGTTGGACCTCTTCTCTGCAGTTTCTTCTTGTAAATTTTAACCGGTGCTTTATTTTCTGTTTACTTAAAAACGGAACTTTTCTGTCTACTCTACCGTATAGGTTCTCCTGTTGTAAAAGTCGTCTTATAGTTGTGGTACTCATACTTAGGTCAGGATTTTTTTATGACGACAGAGGTAGTAAAAGGACCCTTCAAAGTCTCGCGTACAATTCGATTTGAATTTTATTGCTCGTTTTTCTCGTTGTTTTTTGGTCACATATGATTCTTTCAAAACTTTTGTAATTACACATGGTGACCGTTTGATTGCATTCGTAATAAATAAATAAAAGTTATTTTGAGTTCTCAATTGCAAAATTAAACGCCTTTCTTCGGCAGCTATCTGTCTAGGGTAGCCATGCTTTACTTTAATATAGTGGAAAATGGACTAAACATTGCTTTATCAACAAAATAAATACATATTTAATGAAAATAGGTACGCGATAACTTGTATAAAATTACTACACTCTTATTTATTTACAAAATATTTAAAGGTTAGTTAATATTAGCATATTATATTGTTTATTATGGTAAATGTATTAGACAAGAAAACTTGGGTTTTAAAAGATTTTTTCTGCCGCTTCTATTTTATATATTATTATTATTATATATATATATATATATATATATATATATATATATATATATATATATATATATATATATATATATATATATATATATATATATATATATATATATATATATATATATATATATATATATATATATATATAGAGAGAGAGAGAGAGAGAAATATATATAGAGAGATAATAAGATCAGTAAGGGTTCTAAACAAAATAAGTGAAAATCAATATAAGCATTTAATAAATTACGAAATACTTGGTGGGGTGTCACTGGGATGTCACTAGTGGATAATGATGATGATTTTGTTTTGACTCCATTACATTTCGTGATATTTGTGACAGATTAGGTTTGGCTAATCGTACGGTGCCTCATAAAATAACAATTTATCGTTTATTACAGCAATTTGAAGAATTCAGAACTGTTTGGGATAGGCCCCGTATCAAAGGTCCAAGAACAATGCAAAGCCCTGAAAATAGTGCGACGACGTGGTGCACAAGTGGGAATTTCTTCACGCAGTTTACGCCGAGTTTTGAATTGTGACTTATACATATTTCCCTATAAGATTCAAATTGTCTCAGGCCTGTTACCTACAGACAAAAATAAGTGATTAGAATATTGTAACTTCCTGCACTTCCGTTAAATTGAAAATTTTAATGCAAAATTAATAATGTGGTACGTAGCTCATTTTCATCTAAGTCGTGAATAAACAGAATAACCATTTCTGGGCAAGAAGTAATCTCCCCCACATTCTGAAGCTGGGTCCAATTTGCGTTGTGCAGGCTGTATGTGTTGTTTGTGGGGTGCCTGCATGACAAAGTAGACGCTCTGGCACACACAAATATGTTCGCCGCACAGCACATGCACGAATCATCTGTTGCCCGTTTTCTCACGAACGTCAAAGAAATTTACGGCGCCCAAGATTTGTGTGTGGACGTGTTGTAGTGAAATTAATATTTTTACTTTCAAAAAGATACCTACATGACGTGGTTATATTAAAATGTATTATTTAGTAATTTAATATTTATTGAGCGACTGATTGTAGTCAAAGTATGTCCCAACATATTATTATGTTGAAGAAAAAGTGTACTACATTCATAATAATGAACAATTTAATCAAGAAAAAGAAGAAAAATAGCAAGAAAAGGCGTTATTGAATGAAGCATTTGTACCAGAACAGAAAAGAATAAACTACAGAAAATAAGTATAAACACTGAAACATATAAAGAACTTTATTTTTAACTCTTATTGGAATAACCTAATCAGGCATAACCTACATACATCCCAGTGCATACATAGAAGCAGCGGGACGTACAGCGTGCACAATTTATTTATTGACTAGGTGTGGTAATTTTGGGTCGAAAAATATGTGGACCCAGCTTTAAACGCCATTACATCCGGTTAAAGTTATAATATAATGAAGTATTTCTGTTCAAAACATAATCAGACCATGCTTTTTTTGAAGATGATAGTGGAAATGCAGTTACAGTTAAAGGTGAACGTTATACACACCCGATCTAAAACAATCAACATTTTGAAGAAACTGTTCCCCTGTCGTTTAATTTCTAAAAATGGAGATTTATTGTGGCCACCTAGATCTTTTAATTTGACGGCTCCGAAATATTTCTGTAATCATTGTTGAGGGAAAAGGTTTACATAAATATGCCGTGAAGCATACGCCTACTCAAGAACAACATCCGTTCTGAAATCGCTGCATTACCACCAGATCTATGACGAAACTTATGGAAAATATGTTAAATAGGGCACAAAGTAATTTTGCTTCTAATGGCTCATATTTTTGATTGACAAAATTTTCAAAAATTAATTAATATAAAATTAGATTTATAGAAAATTAAACGAAATAAACATATAGAAAAAAACAAACTTGTTTCTTTTAATATATCAAATAATTAAAATGGTAGCGTAACACTTGCTTCACCGTGTAGACGAGATACTAAGGAAGGAAAATATTGTAAACATTAAGAGATCGATAAGAATTAGATGGTAAGAACACATATATAGAAGAAAAATAAAATAAAACTAAGAGCCATAGCTGAATGGAATCATATAAATAGAAGGACCCAGGAGTCATTTCTCAGTTCATTTCCGCCCGAAAATGAAAGGAAAGTTTACAGTACTTTTCGATTCTGGGCAATTGATTTATTCACCATCATTTTTTCGATTTATTGATCATAAATTTTTGAGTCGAAACTATACCGTTCATTCAACATTTAACGTGACCTAATTACTTCAGAATAATCGATTCTTCACAACAAAAATTCTGCCCACACATCGAAGATTGTTTCGCAATTATTGACTAAATGACAGGTTGTGATGATTCATCATCCTTCTTATTCGCCTGTTATACCATAGACAAACTTTTTTTCTATTTCGTGCAGTAAAAATTAACTTAGAAGAAAAAAATGCTATCGATTACAAGAAATCAAGAAAAAACTGATATCGTAGATTATAGTTATAATACGTGATTTTGTAAAAATGTAATAAAAAATATATATTCGATAATATAAAACAATATTTATTACCTTAACGTGATCCGATTACTTCGGAGGAATCATTCTTTCATAATACTTCCCGCCTACACGACTAAAATTATTTTACAATTATTACCTAAACGACAGGTTATGGTGATTCATCATACTCCTTATTCGTCAGATTTAATATCGGGGGAGGTAGGTTTTTCTATTCCGTAAATAATAATATAACTTAGAATGATTAATTAAAATATTATTTACTATTCCAGAATGATGTTGAAGCCTAATTTAAAAGAAGTGATCTAAATTTTTATTAGGTTAATTTACGTGTGATTAGAAGTCGTAACACTACCAAAACCTAATTGCGACTAAGCAACGCCCCGTGTGAACAATGGTGAAGAATCCGAGAACTATTTGTATACCAGATGTGTGTAAATAAAAGAAGGTGACTAATTTTTTATAATTCTTTATTCAATTAAAATTATAATTCTACATTGTCTCCTTCAAAGCAGTTGCCTGGGGAAGCTACAACGCTGGATACGGTTTGTCCACTCTTCATCGCAATACTGCAACTCAGATACTGAAATAACCTTCAGCTGGTCGGTTATGGTCTTTTCAATGTTCTCCGATGCCCCAAAATGGTGTTTTTGAGGTGTATTTTTAATCTTTTGAAAAGGAAAAAGTCACAAGGGCTCAAGTCTGGTAAATAAAAGGGCTGCAGTGCCAAACGTTGCAAGTATTTTTACTTGCCAAAAACTGAAGGTGCTGTATGGCACGGCGTATTGTCGTGATACAGCACCCGTGTTCTTGATATTCGATCACTTACAAAAATCCCTTTTCTCATACGAAATATTTCAAGAACTTCTCGGTAAAAATGCTGGTATACTGTTTAGTCTTGAGGCATAAATTCCTTATGGGCCCTCCCATGTGTATCAAAAAAAAAACAAAAAAAATCAAGACTCGTTACCGGTAATGACACCCTCCAGAAAATGAGGGTCAACTGCAATTAGTGTAATTATATCAAGTTTCCAAATCAAGTCATGTTTCACTTCTATTGTCTTTTTGATCCCGCGATAGGTTTTTCGGAACAATTTTCGCTCAGATTTTATTCATCGCCAAATAATTGAATTCTTATGAACGGCTGTGAGTCAAACTTTACTCTTCAACCATCATTTTGTAGACATTTTAATCATTTTTTGTAATTATGATTAAAAGAAAAATATTTTTGTCATAAATGGAAAGATCATATAAAAGTTTTATAATAAAACTGGTTTTATTGTTTTTTCTTATATTTAAAAACTAATCAAACTGAAAATACATTTTTAAACCTAGTACTGATGACGCGTCGCCATTTCCCTAAAAACCCGAGCGCGTGTGAAGGCACAATGTTTATTTCCCCTCAACATTACAAACAGCTGATACAAGTGTTTTAGTTTTTAATTAACTTATTCTTGTTATTATCATCAGTGTATTGCTTCAATTTAGTCTCGGCCTTCTGAGAATGCGTTAAATCACCTGAAAATCCGGGCCCTTGACAAAACAGTGTTTCCTTAAACCTGTTGAAGTTTTGCAAAAGTTTCCATCGCACTAAAACAGAACTAAATAGCGCACCATTTCCCCAAATTGTTGTCACACATCTTCATAAAGCATCAGAAAAATACGATTCATAAAAGGAATTGTTACGGACTACCAAGTGACTCTAGAGAGTTGAAGGTCGCACTGAAGAAGCATTAGATGTTAGCCTGTCTTCCCTCTAATCGTTGCCAAATCGAACCCTAAGTCACCAGTCTCGTTAATGTATTTACACCTCCTTACACCCTTATAAAAAATGAAGATCTTTTAAATAACAGGATGATGTTTTATTTTAATACAATTTAATGAAAAGTATTTCTTATATATTATATTGTACTTTGTGTAATGTTAATTTAGCAAACTAATGAAGTAAGTTTCACTTTACCAAGTGGCTAGTTTTCTTTCATCGCAATATACAGTGATGGCCAAGAAAATAAAAGTGCCGGAGGCTTATTAATATATTATATTTATACTCATTTTTAGGTTGTTTCTAAGATAATAATAATTTTGAGAAGTGAATTTTCCAAGCATTTAATAGGCTTATATAGTATTAGCTTTAATATAAACAATTTGCTTTGTTCCATACGTTAATAAGATATTTTAGAAAAAATTACGCGGTGTAAAAATAAGAGTAATTTTTGTTACAAATCATAAAAAAAATAAAAGGTGTAATTATCTAAAACTGTTTGGTGTATTTCATTACCGAAACTTAGTACTTTGTAGTATAGCCCTTATTTTAAGCTTCTGAATGGCATCTTCATGGCATGGCATTAGATACCAACCTGCTCCTACAAGTATTAAAAACCAAGCTGTTTGAAGTTCTTGTCAATCATTTCTTATTTGTTATTTTTACCAGGAAGACGTCGTTTTAACTCCTTCCAAAGGTCCTCGATCGGATTTAGATACACTCTAACACTACTATGGTTCCTCTCGAACCACTGCTGTACCACATGAGCCGTATGTTTGGTCATTGTCTTGTTAGTAGACTCACTGTAAATGCATATTCTCTTCAGCGTAAGGTAGCATAATTGTCTCTAAGATTCCTAAGTAATTTTTTTGTCATATTTTCTTTCGTCTATAATATTGGACCCACTCTGTTATATGAAAAGCACCGCTGTGCTTCACTGTACCCAAAGTGTTACATGAATTGAATTCTTTTTTAATACGTCTTGTCACATTGAGTTTGCCATCATAACCAAATAAATTAATTTTGGTTTCATAGCTAAAAAGAATATTTTCCCAGTTACATTGGAAATCTTCACTATAGTTTGTTTTTGAAATAGGTTCTTCTGTAGTAGACGTCTTATGGTTATGGTAATGATACCTAGGTCATTTTTTTTATAACGACAGAGGTAGCAAAAGGATCCTTTAAAGCCTCGCGTACAATATGATTATTTGTTTTTTACTCATTTTTCCTGAGCGGCCTCTATTTTCTGGTTATTTTTGGATTATATATAGTTCATTCAAAATATTAGCAATTACACTTGGTAAGTGTTTTGTTTAATTTGCAATGAATTTCTTCGCGGCTTTCTAGCACGGCCTATGTTTACTTTAATATATTCCAAAATCGACTGGTTTTGCTATAGCATCAAAATAAATACATATTTTATCAGAATTGGTACACTCTTATTTTTTTCACCGCTGAACTACGAGTCATTAGGAGGAAATAAATTATTCAACAAGATAAGCAGCAATAAAATACGTTGGCTAAATTGTAAACAAAATGTTTAAAAATCAGTTAATATTACCATATTTTATTATTTATTATGATAAACAAATTAGAAAGGAAAATTTGGTTTTTAATATTTTTATAAACAACTCTTATTTTATTGACCACCACTGGATATAGATCGATAATCGTATCATCCTCGTTAATGTCTTAATAATGAAATATCGTTATATTAGAACGACTTGCAAACAGGAAATTGATAGATTCACATTTGAACAACTCACGTCCATTTTCGAATGCACTAAAACAACCAATAAAACTGGTTGACGTTTGCGTGCTGCGTTTCTCTAATATCGTTTTTTTTTTTGAAAACCGAATGCAACTTACTACGAACCACTCGATAAGGTTTTACAGTTAAAATTAAAAATAAAAGCAACAAGAATAGAGGAAAAAATAGTCAGAACGAGTTTCGGTTTTCCTCCGTTTGTGCACCGTGTGAATTTAGTTGCGAGAGAGTCAAAAGTTGCCATTTTATGTTGATTTATTTTAATGGCAATGCCAAGATGTGTTGCAAGCTAGTTAATAAGATTCAAATACTTCCGTTATGTTTTGCTTGTACGTATTAATCATTCTTGACTCTTTACTTGCCTAATTGCTTATCGAAAGAACTAATTTATTATACTATAGCTCTCTTTTATGGAAGTTCACCTACATCCTTAATTTCTCATATAAATGCTCTTTATATGGAATAATTCAGAAAGTTTTAAGTAGTTTCAACAGAAAAATCGCATAATAGAGTCAAGCCAAATATATTTTAAATAAATGTTACTGCCTGCTCCCCAGGGTTTAGTGAGATAAAATAAGAGTGAGATAGATAGTGACGCTATTCGACGACCAATTAGAGAGAGAGACAGATTATCATATTAACATTCAACATTAATATGGCCGATTTAGTAAAGATTTCAACAATTGGCATTTTTTTCCATAAACAATATTATTGCCTTTTATTGCAAAACAACCTTATTTAAAAAAACTCAACCCAAAGGCAATGTGTGTGAGTCAAATTATTTTTTCTGCTATTTCAACTATTCTGTGACGCAGTTCGGCTAGATTTTGTATTGGTTTTGAATACAATTTTTCTTTTATGCAGCTTCAATAAAAGAAAGCAAGGGGGTTTAGGTCCGGAGAACGAGGAGGCCAGTCAATTGAATCACGACATCCAATCCATCTTTCGGGATACTTTCTGTTCAAATAATCCTGTACAGGAAGAGCATAATGCGCTGGGCAACTATCTTGTTGAAACCACATTTCTCTGTAGATATTGAGTGGTATATCTTCTAACAAAACCTGCAAATGGATTTGGAGAAAATTCAAGCAGTTGGCGCGTATATATATATATATATATATATATATATATATATATATATATATATATATATATATATATATATATATATATATATATATATATATATATGTATATGTATGTATATATCGTGAGGAGATATATAATATATTCGATTATAATATAATATAAATTTTTGTGAGCTGTCACTGAGTAGTTATCAATACAGGTATGATATATATGACCAATAACTTCTTTCATATTTGCAGCTTTTATAGTCGTGTGAATTTTAGGTATAATATTCAAAAAATAATGTCCAGCTGCGTTCTCAACTAATTAGTAAGGTACAAACATCCGTTTTAAAGTTTTTGCTTGCATTTATAAATATTGATGACTTGAGTACGTCTCCATAATTATTTGCTGTGAGACGGGCACAATCATCATTCGATTTCTTGTTGCCCATTTATATATATTCTTTCTTAGATTTTTGATTGGGTTGAAAAATGCATTTTACCATTTAAGAAAAAAATACTCCATCCAGTACTTAACAAGAAATGTTTACGAAATTTCATTATTTACTATGTGTGCTTTGGAGTTTAATCCACTACAAATTCACCAGTACAATTTTAGCAGTTACTAAATACAATTCAGTTGAAATAAGAGCGGTTGTCTTTCAAATTAAGCAACATTGCAGGCAACTACAATAAAAATGATAATATATTTTCATTGAATAATCTTCTTGTGATAGTGGTAAATCTCTTTATGTTTAACAACGTTTGCACTAAAAATACGTATCGAAATTATTCGAATAGACTTAAGACTCAGTGAATTTTAATTGACCCTTGATGATGTTTGGTTAGCAAAACGCGCGTCCAATAACTTCAATGCGATTTGATGTGAGTTGAAACCTCATTATAAAATTTTTGTGCAGTATATGACAATTAGTAGCAAATGTGACTCATGTCCATAAAATTTTATCAGATGACATCGGATGTGCCTACGGATACTAAAGGTAACGAGATTCCCAAACATATAGCCATCATACCATTAATTCAACATTGTCCTACCTGTAGTTAAAACAAAAACAGCACGCACTTGTCGTATATTTTCATGTCGATTTCGTACAGCAAAGATTCTAGGATACTGTTTATTATATCATAGCATTCTTCTAAGATGATTAGAATCTTGTAGTCGTGCATAAATGTGACCCTCAAACCATTTTATCCACATCCTCAAAATGGAAGAAACAGCGATGTTTCTCCCTTTTCAAATGGTTTGAAATTAGAATATATATCCAAAGGGCAACGATTTCCAACGGAAAACATTATTTTATTTTTCTAACAATTGGCAACATGGCCAATTTTTGTTTCATTGTCGTATTATGGTATTATTTGGAAAAATGTAATACGTATAAAGTAAGTAAATGTATTTTTATAGCCATTTATTCCATACATTAAAAAAATGGAAAACTCACACATTAATGTCGTTTAGCGTTAAAGTTGAAATTACTAATACTAATTTTCACACCATAACACGTTTTAAATGATTCACATTACATTAAGCAACACATGAAGCAATTATTTTATTATATTAAAAGTTCAAAATAGCCACCATTTGAGTATATGCAAGCTTGGTACCGGTCGTCCCTATTTTTCCGAAAACTTTCAAAAAGTCCTGGTAATATTTCTAATATAGTTGGCAGCAGCTTTGCTATAAAAAAGAAGCATATCGTGATATTCGCATAAACATATCGTACAGAGGACAATTTTGAAAAAGTCCTGGTAATATTTCTAATCTAGTTGGCAGCAGCTTTGCTATAAAAAAGAAGCATATCGTGATATTCGCATAAACATATCGTACAGAGGACAATTTTGATTTTAAATGAAATTTAAGTACTGAAATATACACTCTGTAATAATTTTCGTCGCCAACACCCTGTGTCGTATTGACTATTGTCAAATAAGCAATATCGTATTGACTAATTCAGATAATCATCTCTCAATTAGCCAATACAACATTACCACTTTCATTTTTTAGTTGATGCATGTCTGATTCTTATTTTTTAAGCATTGTTTTAATAATGGCCATTAGTTTATTTGTAATTTATTGTAATTCATTAAATAATAACCATTTATTATTTGCCTAGTATGCTTTTACACGTATTTGCTTAAAATTGTAATTCTGGTCATAGGTTTTCGATTGGCGAGTTAATATAAATGCAATTTTTTGCACAGAAATCCTTAGATTTTTGACCCTTACGGCTTTTTCGTTTAAATGATTTGAAGAATCAGTTAAATTTACAAAAATTAATTCCGTTACACCCCGAATAATTGGATATCCCTTATTTAGCTTAGTATTGGGATTTTTGTTTTCACCATCCATTTTTACCTTTTTCTATCCATATTCCATGTCTTCATTGATATTTTTTGAAAACATTTATCGCTATTACTTGATGTTCCTTTTTTGGAATAAAAAGTGGACTCATGGAGAATATTATAAATATTCAAAACCAGGATTTTTTTCCGTGCCCCACGTAATAATAGATCAGCTATTATTGCGGAACAGTTGAAGAAATGAGCTATTTCGCCGAGCACAGAAAAAAAACCTTGTTTTGAAAATTCCTTTTTTGAATTTTTTGTGCGGTGTTCCTAGATGGACTTATTCCACCAAGAAAATAGCATTTACCCTTTAAGCAAAAGAAATTCGATCATTAAAAATTCTAAAAAGGGATTTCCTGTATTAAAAAGTACTAATTATTTTACTGCCTAGATGGTTTATATTTATAGTGCTGGGTACTACCACTTGTGGCACCAGTTTACTACCATCGTATAAATCATCGTTGCTTTGATTATACGGTATTAATTTTGATTTAATAAACCTGTAACATAGTTGCCTATTGAAATTCTTGTTATTTCTTTAAATAAGCGACTATTAACGGATAATCTTTTAAACAATTTCATCAATGACATGAAAATACCTATTTTCGAAATTATGTTATAGATTAAATATCCTGCCTAATTGATACCTGAAGGTGTAACAAATTATATAACGTTTTGCGTTAAATCTTCCACTAACAATTTATTAATAAAATTATATAAATAATAATCATAGTAATCAAAGTCGTCGCGAAAACTGATGAGAGCAAGGTACTTTAATTCAAAATTCAAATTAAGAAAATGTGGCTTATATTTACAGAGCATTTAATTCTGTAACCCTCGTGATTAGTGATTTATTTAAACTCAGAAACTATCATTTTTTGTTTTAAAGGTGGCATCATTTATCACCAAAAATATTAGAAAAATTTCCCTTAGATCTGTCATCCAGATTTGCTTTGTAAGATTTTTATTAGTTTTTATGCTTTGTGAACAATAAACAACATTTTTAAAGCACGTCTTAAATACATTTGATTATTTAAAAGAAATAATTTTCGTTAGTCGCATATCATTAACAATATGTTCCATAACAAATCTACGGCATGTGCTCCTCTTCTTTTCTTCTTTTATGGTATCTACTCCGATAAAATTATTTAAATTTTTTTGAGTTAGATCAAATAGTTAGGTAGGAGTGGTCAAATTATTTGGTATTTATTTTTCTCATTAGTGCTAAACTGTGTATATAATGCAAAGAAAAAGATTATTTATAAAAACTGAAAAAAAACATATGACGTAAAGAAAAGTGATTATCGACTTGTCATGTTCCTTGGGTCATAGGTCACGTTTCTGTCGGGATTAAGTAAAGGCTCTGTAGTATTGGACTGATGATTGATGATTTCATGAGTGTTATCTACTTCATATATATAATAGGTTTTTCTGTTAACATTGTCGATTTTTCGCAAAATTTGAGCTTTTATATCCATATCAAAATAAATTATTTTAATAATCAAAGTATTGGCCATCGAAAATGATTACTTTTTCCCATCTTCCTATCAAAGAATGGATTCCACGCCAAAAACATTTTTAGTTGAAGGTCTGAATATCCGTGCTGCATTGATCGAAATAAGTGGTAGTCAGAAGGGGCTAAGTCCGGTGAATACGGCAGGTGGAATACGACGTCCTATTTAACGTTTCCCAAATAGTTTTTTACACATTTTGCAACATAGGGCCGAGCATTGTCATGTTGAAAAATGACTTTATCGTGTCTTTGGTCATATTCTGGTCGTTTTCCCTTCAATGCTTCGTTTAGTTCTATTAATTGTTGTCAATATTCATCGCCAGTAATCGTTTTACTAGGCTTCAGCCGTTGGTTATACACAGATCTCCTATTATGCCACCAAATATACAGCCTTCTTTCCTTCTTTCGGTTTATATTGTCCATTGGTTATAATTGTTGAAGGCTGACGTGCGTCTACTCATGATTTTTTGATCTTTGGCTTGTCAAAATGGATCCATCACCTGTTTTCATCACCTGTGACAACTCGATGCAAAAAGCTTTTTCTGTCTGGCAAGCAAAATTTCACAAGTGGTTTTTCACCTTTCAATGTCTATTTCCTTCAATTCATATGGAACTCATTTTCCTTACTTCTGGATCTTTTCCAATGCGTGTAGACATTCGGAAATGGTGGATTGGGTAACATTTAATGTTTTTGCTAATTATTTCAAACAGTGAATTGAGTTAAGTATCCAATAATACTTGCAAATCTGCATCTTCAAATTTTTCAGCTGCCCAGGACGCTCCTTGTCTTTTATATTAAAATCACCACTTTTGAAACGTTTAAACTCTCATTCACAAGTTTTTTGGATTAGAGAATGTTCACCATAAGCTTCAACCAACAATCGATAATGTTCAGCAGCCGTTTTCTTCAAATGAAAGAAAGTTCATTCGTCTTTTTCGGGTACATAATTCGACATATTCAATGCAATGAAAAACAATATTTTTACACAATGACAATTAATAACGAACTGGCTTTTGATGGCGTATGTTTACCCTTCAACACGTCAGAGACGTCATTAGTCTATACCTATAAATGTATTAGTGACGCCATTTCTTAGCAAAATCGACATTATTAACACTATTGAACAAACTACAATAAATCAGTTCTTCTATTGGAACTTTCGGTGTGAAACACTAAACTCATCAGAGGATTTAATCTCAAAGAAGATTGAATCGTTTCCTGATGATGCTAACATGATTAGCGAAACGTGCGTCGGGAGCTTTAAAAAAGTGATTTTGGTATTTAATGGTAAATTTCTTTGAGTTTAAACTACAATAGCCTCATTTATATAAATCAGCTGCAGGGAGAACAACAATCGAAAAACTTTCATACATTTCGAAAGATTTAAACCAACTTAATAGTAATGCGGAAGTACCAATGGAAGCTCCTAAATATATAATAATCTTATTCTAGTTAAAATAATATGTACTAAAAGCCAAATTCTGTCTCAGAGAGAAAAATCAGTTTAGACTGTAGGGCAGAGCAAAAAAATATAAATGAATCTTTCATAAGCAGAGTTTTAAGAATGCAGACAATATTTTAAGAATAGTAATGCAGACAATATTTTAAGAATAGTAATGCAGACAATATTTTAAGAATAGTAATGGGATACCTAACAGGCCAAGTCCTAATTAAACATATCATCTTTTAAAGAAGCACGACTCCATTAATTACTTGATATTTTCATTGGCATGAACTTTTTCACCAACACATGTTTGGAGCCATTTTCGATAATTTGTTTGTTTTTGGACTTCGAAGAAATTTCTGTCGCAAATCATGAGGATTTTCCAAGGCCCCAAATTTGCCAGTTTGTTATTGACTACCCTGTTTAAATAGAAAGAAGCTTCATCGCTCACTATGACGTCAAATATTCGTTTTTTGCAAATATGTCAAGCATTATGTAAGCAAATGTGGGGCGTTCAAAAGATAAGAGGCAATAAAAAATAGTGGCAATGGTGGTATTCTCGAGTCCACAGCGACATAATAGATACTGAACTGCATCGTAGGGAGAGTAGACAGACACATTCGTGTCCCGTAGACCACCTTATAAAGAAATCTTTGAAACATAATTGTGACAACACTGTTTAAAATGTAAATGTCACTTATAGACTGCTGTATTCAGTACATTGTGTCAATTCATCATAGAAAAACAGACAATTCAACAACGCGAGAAATTATTCATATCTAGCATCAAAATTTGTGTACGGTTTGCCAGACTTTTCGGCAGTTACGTGCAATGTATGGTCAACAGAATTGATTTGGATCGTTTCGGATCAATTAACAGGATTTAGACCGTTAAGAATCCTCAAGTAATTTAGGAGTTACCTTTTCATCCTCAGAATGTCACGGATTAGTGCGGTTTTTGTGCTAAATGTGTAATTGGACCTAATTTTTTTGAAGATGATGATGGAAAACATGTTATCGATAATGGTAATCGCTATACGTATATAAAATATATTTGCCTGAAGTAATAAATATGGATATAAATAATGTTTTCACTTCAACACAAGAAGACGCTGCGAATTGTCGCACATCTCGCCCGATAATCGATTTGTTGCAAGAAAAGTTTCCTGGACGCTGTATTTTGCGAAATAGTAATATCAACTGACCACCAATATTATACAACCTCATGCCAATGGATTAATTTTTGTGGAGTTAAGTTAAATCTCCAAATTACAGAAATAAACACCCAATAATTCTTGACCTTAAACGAAACATTCAGGCCACCATTGAAAATATTCCAGACAATGTGTTAAAGAGTAATGGAAAATTGGGTCTCCGAAATATATTCCACCAGACAAAGCAGAGAAGGATATTATTTTCATAACATAAAACCATTATTTGTTCTTTAAGGTGAAATATAAATTACCGGACTATCACTTATAGTTACCATTGTTCCTCATTTTAAACTTCTGACGCTATCATTGAAGAACTCTTTATAAATTATAGTTATAAGTTATAGTATATATATTGTTATATATATATATATATATATATATATATATATATATATATATATATATATATATATATATATATAACAAAGATATTGAAACTATCCTATGCGGCTTACATAGCCGCTAAGAAATAGAAGGAGAGAGATTATTGGCACTAACAGGATTCCTCTTCTTAATTTTAATAATCACTCTAAGTACTGGCACAACATTTATAAAACGGACGTATAAACTTGCTTTGAACTGTCAAGAATATAGTGCATTGGAAAATTCAGTGGAATGAGTTCTAGAGAAATTGGTATGTATAAAAACCTTACCTCAATTAAAATTTATAAAGGATATTGTATATTATGCATTTTAAGTTGCTACTTAACATACTAGTACAAATATCTAAAATCAGACACGTTTAGACAAATTGTAATATTCAGACAAATTTATCTTCCGGGAAAGTCTCAATTATATATTGCGTTGTAAATGTAAAAATGAAACAAAAAATAACCTTTGTTTCTAGATATAATGTCAAGCAAACATTTAATTGCATTGAGGTTTTGTTTTTCTTTAGATAATAAACTTTTAATTTTCCAAGTGTGTAAACATGACCTTAATATAATTCTTTATGCGCTTTTGATTTAAGTACATTTCGGCTAAATGGTGTAATAATTGCTAAAAATAAGTAATAGAATTTAAATATTTATATAAATACGAGAACAAGTGGATTAATTGATTATGTCACGAGTAATATATGTTGTTTTATAAAAAAAATAATCTATTTTTATCGTATGAGTAATTTTTTAATGATAACATAATAACAAATAAAATATTCTTCACAAGATTTTAAAGAAAAAAAAGTTCCTTACAACAATGCTCAAAGACATAAGGATTCTCGAGGAAAAAAACTGTAATTTCTAAATCACCAATCGAAGAGCTAATAATTAATATTTTCGGCAAACATGTGTAATAGCATATTTAGCAAATAATAATTGGTTATTATTTAACGAATAAAGTAATAAAATGCTAAAACAATTGTAAAAACAATAGGAATCACGTCATACATCAGTCAACATCGATGTGGCAACGTCGCTGTTCATCCGCAAAGAATTAACATCAACATGGTAACAAAAACTATTTAAGTGTATGTCAGTGCATGCATTTGTGTTTCTAGAATGTGGGCGGCAGCGAGAAATCGGTTCTGAAGAGGATTCTATCAGAAGTACTCGAAATCTTGCGCAACAAGTTGGAGTTTCCCACTGGATTCTAAAAAAAATGTTATAAATGTCAAAAATATTATGAATAGTTTTTATTGACCAAAATTAAAGTTTGTGTTCAATATTTTTCAAACTCGCGAAGCTTCGGTCATTAAGGGAGGGATGATGGAATAAAACAATAAACAGCAAATAGACAATAATAAAAACAATTAAACATGTGTGACGTGAATCGTGTAAAAAGTGTTATGGATGAAAAATGAGTTCTAGTAATTTCAGCTTTGACATTAAACGACAATAATGTGTAAGTTTTCCTTTTTTGTATTAAAACAAACCAAATTAATACTGAAATGTATGGCCAATGCAACAAACACTGAATTCTTTCGATCGAAATAAACACGGTAATGGAAATAACAATAGGCTACGTTGCCAATTGTTAAGAAAATGTATCACCTTTTCTGTAAAGTCCTACCTATCTTCCGCGGAAATGGTTGCATTTCGATACACATTTTAAGGAAACTTTTTGATCAAAAAATGTAAAGAATCGTTCTTTCTTGTAATCGTAAAGAATAGTAGTTTTTCTTACACCCTGTATAATTATAAAAGATTTTAAAAAGAAGATTCTATATTTTTACTTAACATATATATATTTTTATTTAACATTTTATCTTTTGAAAAGATGGTGGCACTCTAGTCGTATACTATATTGGACGTTTTGTAGGCATCTAAGGCTTCGAATTGTAGATTTCGACAGCATTTTGTAACTTCTCATTTTCGATGATTGAGAATCTCTCGGAGAAGCTATGTTATCAAACAATCGTAAACAGACTACCGTAAAAATTCCTGAACAAAATAAGAGGAACTAACCAAGTTTTTCCAATATTCTCCTTTTCATCAATACAATTTTGCATGTGGTTGAACCAATTTTCGAAACATTTTTAGCCCCCACTGATCTGATTATTAACATTGACTTCAACGACTAGCAAAAAGAAATAAAATTATGGCGGATGGTATACCTTCCATATGGCATACCGTGGACGACCTAACCTTTTCCTATCTTCAAGACTCATGTCTCCCTCCCGGATTTTTTTTATTCAAATCTCAGTGATGTGAATGTGGAGCATCTTCCCTCTCTACTCCGCAAATCTTATGAGTGACATCAGTCACTTTGAAGCCCTTTCATTTTAACGTTTATGTTAAAAACTATCGAGTGAATATTTCGCTGTGGAATCACTTTAATTCTGAAGAAGGAATGTTTATTTTTCGGAGCAAAAGTTGAAATCAGATTTAATCTCTGAGAAGTAAAAAAAAGTATTATAATTCAATCCTTTTTATATAAACAAAGGAAATGATCCAAATACTTTTGTTATACCCTGTAAAAAGAATTCACATCGTTTTAATGAAATTGCTTCTAAACTTATGACTTCTAATAAATAAATTGTTGTATACTAATCACCAGTTTCAGTTATCTTAAGCCATAGTAGCCCGAAAAATTTAAGTACGATGCAATTTTTTCGAAACACTAAATGTAAACGAAAATATTTCAGAAATTTGAACTCATTTTAGAGGAGGAAGTAGTTTTTGCTTTATTTAAGGTTTATACGAATATATCGAAGTTTTGCATCTAACGATATTGTCACTAAATTTGTAGCTCTTCAGTTCAATCGTTTAAATACTTGTTTACACTAAGACGATTTGTTTAGATCCACAGTCAAATTAACTATTAGGGAGGCCTTGAACAAGATAATTTCAAGATGTCCTAAAACCCCTCTAAAATAAACAAAAACAACAAAATGTAAGGATAATTATCCAGAATATTAATTATTGAAAAAAACACACAAATATTAGTAAACAACAAATTAACAGACTTGCGTTAACATCAAGACAAAATTTCATTAACATCAAGCTTAAGGCAAGGAGACTCTTTCAGTCCGCTTTTGATCTTATAGTGAACAGAGTAACTATAAAAACCTTACCAAAATACATAGATACGACAAATGTGCGACACAGGTACGAATTACGCATTACGCAAAGGAGACTCGAATATATTTTGACTTTGAAATTATCTTCCTAACTTTAATAGAATATTTGTCTACATACATTTGGTGTTATGGAATTGGTTAAACCGACAAAACAGTTGAGTAAGTGAGTAAACGCCAATAAAATGGAAGTAAATAAATAATGTACACGCATTTCAGTGCAGTGAACCACTGTGTGTGTGTGTTTGTATATGCGAATGTGCAGTCCTTACTTTCACGGTCAAGTTCAATGATGATGAGATTATTTTGTATGCCTTAATTATTTATTGTTATTTCTACATTTTTGTTGTATCCAGTGAGAACATATATGTATTACTCTATATCAAATTATTATTTACTATTGCTCTTTGTTTTGTTTGTTTCCTCGGTTGTTTATTTGCGATTATATTTTCGCATTTAAGTTTTTGTATATTTTTCATTGAACGAAATGATAACCTTATAGACACAGGTTTATTTTGACATATTCAGCTATTGGATGATAATTCATCCAAAACAGTAGAGTTCTGTTAATACTTAGTATTGAAATGCGAGGTAAAGCCAATTAGTAGTAAAAAAATTACACAAAAACGGTTTAATTAGTCACCATACTTCATCTTGTACTTTAGAAGAATCAAGTATCATTCATGGGGTTTCGAATCTGGTCATTAGGTGCGGCGAATTCCAGACCAAGTCTGATGGTTTGTCAATCAATGTTGTTAGTATTACTATTCACACCTCTAGGTATACCTGGTACATCAATAGTACCAATAACAAACAGGACCCCCCACTCACAGGCAACGATACTAACGCTAGTAGCGAGTTGTTTGCCGAGATGACGTTTGTCTAGATATCCCACCGCTTATTCCCACTCTGCTGCAATATGAATGACCATTTTTCATTTGCTTGACATTGGAAAGTCATCTCGAGTTCATCTTGTTAGAAGTAAATGCTTCACGGCAACTCATCAGAGATGCATAATTCTACTGAAGCGCCATAAGAGATTTCGGAGTAATTCATCCGGCATGTATCATTATTCACATCTATTAGAGCATTTAACTAATTTATGTTTCAATATTTTTATTTTATAGTCATTTATTAAAAACTTCGTAACAAGATTATAAGAAACTTTTAAAAGAAACTTTTTACAAAGAACAATATTTTGTAAATATGCTGCAATAATGTTCAGAAATAGTATAGGGCATTTTAAAATACTTCTCGAACTCCCTTTTTGGCATCTGGTTCAGAAATGTATTCATGGCGACAACAATTTCGAAAATATCCTTGTAATGAGTATATCTGTCATTCCAGTGGAATTTTAAATTCTAGAAACAAAAAGGAATCTTATTGAGGTAGATCGGGTATAATTGGAAAATGGATAAAAGGCACAATATATTTTAGAATCAAAGTATGAAGTTGTTCATGATGCTGATGAATGATGTAAAATGCGGGTTAAATAGTAAAATAAGCTACAAGTTTATTTGTCAAGTGTTTTTTTATAGTAACGACTAACAAATTTTAGTAAAAAAAATGCTTTTCACATTAAATCTATTTTTACTTATTTTCAAAACAAAAAAAATTGAAATTTTAAAGTAATGTTACTAGCAGATTCTAATTATATCCAAAAGTTTTTCAAATATAATTCATTTGATGTACTGGAAAACATCGAAGTCGGATTGACTGGTAACACTGTTGACTTCCCCTTTGGAGAGGAAACAAGTCTATATCTGAAGTGCCTTCAGTATTAGTTTGAACTCACTAGAATCAGTGAGGATTTGTAGCAGTTCTTTTCGTGGACCAGGTGTTGCTAGTGCATTCTGAAAATGAGTGACAACAATTTCGGTTGTTGTTTTGTTTTAGACTTGTATGTTTTTTTTTGCTTTGAAGGTTTGTTTTAGACTTGGGGATAGTGCGAGGGAAGGTTTTGCATAACTTCAATAAGCCTATGAAGGCCTATAATGGCGCAGGTTTTCAGGTGGTTTTCATCATCCCCAATCTATTGGTTAAAATCTGGTGAACGATTGTGTGGGGCAAATTCAACTCTTCCGCGATAATTTTGACCATTAACTTAGATGATCAGGTTTATCCTCAATCGAATGTCGGTCTTCTGAGAAAGCCTTAAAAGAAGGAAATTCAAAATAAAGATGCATCAGATGTAAGCCTGTCTTCCCTCCAAAGTCGAAACTAATATTTTTTGCCAGATCGAACTCTACGCAATCAGTATCATCCGCGATGATCGACACACTTTTACATACGTTTGAACCAATTTTCATAGCCCTTTTTCAATTTCGATTGAAGTATTTCCAAAACATGCATTTTGAATGGATATGATAATAATGCATTTTGGCAAAACAACCGATTTTGGACGACCTTCTTAAATTTGTCCGTGAAACACTAAACCAGGTTTGTTACTAAACCACTGATATATAGTGGTTTTAGATGGTGCTTCATCGACAAAAGTCGAAGTGAGTTGATCAATGCACTGTTGTTAAGATAATCCACGTGGAAAGCTGTAGTATATTATCGCACGAAACTGCTCACGAGTTGATTCCATTTTTTGACTGAGATGAAATTTTCAAGTCATTTAAGAACACAACAAAACGTTCTGAGTACGTATACAGTCAACAATGTCAAACTTTACGATGTATATATCAGATGGCGCCTAACAACACCATTGTTTGCCAATTTGAGATACATAAATAGCAACACTCATATATCTGGAAAATATAATATATGTCCATCAATATATAACATGCTGTGGTCAAAATTAGCTCCCTTTTTGATCATTTCGTCCATGACATCAAACAAATTTGAATTTATATTGTTTCGAATCGAGAATCTATGTTATTTTGGCGTGAGATTCTTACAGTTTTTAGTTTCAAACTTTTATTTTTTATATTAAGTCGTATATAAATTGGATATAAAGATATATATGAGATCATAGCAGCTTTAAATATATCGAAAACTATTTTGATGGAATAATTTAAATTTTTAATGAAACCTCTCAAAAATATTCATGCAATTTATCAGACAATTCAAAGATCTGAAATCAATTTTGAAGATCTGAAAGAATCCTTTTGGATAGAGAATGTGCATACATTATTTTCTGGATATATAACATGTTGACGTCATTAAAAATTTAGTGAGTTTTGCGAATTGGTGACCTTTGGAGATTTTGGTTTGAGTATATTTTATATTTTAAGTAAATACCTTTTAATCACTTGTATGTTTATGTATATAACAATTCCAGCAATGAAATATTGGAATATCATTTAAACAGAATATTTAGCATTAACATAAAAGTATGCATTGTGTAACCAAAATAGGTAACAAAATAGTATTTTACAAAAAAAGGTACTTCTAAACGGATATTTTCCATCATATGTTTTTTGCTAATCTCCTAAACCATTCATTGGTCAAAAAAAATAAAAGTTTATTTTTGTATTCTCTTTCTAGCGCTCCCAACATAAACATTTTTATAAAAGCCTCAACTGACACCTAACTAAATATCTTTTGATGATTTTTAAAACAGCGTTCCATTGGATAGTATTTTTAACTAATCCAAATAGTTTTAAAAATACAAATGGGGCCCGGGAATTTACCAGGTTTATAAATGAAACGCGTAAGCCGTCGCTTTTTCATATAAATTCCGATTTATTTCCTAAACAAAATTTTCTACAATTTTTCAACGAAACAGTTAAGTATTTCAAAATGAAATAATTTCTATCCATTTATAAGTGTTTTATTTTCAACTTGTTAAATTTACTAATGGTACTTTTTTACATCATACAGAGCTTTCATTTAGTCGCGAAATCAACGTGACCTATAAATGTGGACAACCAACATGACAAGTTAGTAATGATTAACAAGAAATCACTAAGTGTCTTAAACTGCGACATACGTTTATTGTTTTTTTTTAAGTTTTAATAAATAATATTTTTCTTTGAATTATATATATAGTTTAGTACTCCTACATTATTTTGAACCTAAAGTAAATACCATGGATACCATGGATGGAAAAAAGAAAAAGGGAACACAACAACAAACATTGTTGATGAAATGCAAACAACGAAAATTATTCCTTTTATATACGAGCGTTGCAATGTATGTATCCGGTATAATAAATAAAAATAAATATTCTCCGCGATGATCAATACATTTTTCATACGTTTGAACCTATTTTCATAGGACTTTTTCCATTCCGATTACGGTATCTCCAAAACATGTATTTTGAATGCATAAACCGCGTCTTCTGGCGTCGAAAATCGTTGTCGAAAATAGTTTATTCTTCACAGACGGAAACAAAAAGAAATCATTGGGTACCAAAACGTTCTACGTACGTATACAGTCAATAATATCAAACTTTACGTCAGTAACAGTCAGTCAGATGGCGTTTAGCAACACCATTGTTGTCAGTTTCAGATACATAAATAGCAACCCTCGTACAATCAAATGTTTTTAAGCCTTAGGCCGCACTACGGCTAAACCGCCGTGGTTTTAAACCGCGTGATTTTGTGAGTCAAGAAAACTAAAATCTGCGGCCGCACTTGCGGTTTATACCCGCAGCTGATTTTATAACCGTGAAATGTTTCAAAATGGCTCGCGGGTAAAAACCGCGCCACAGTTTGTAACTAATAGAACTTATTTGCGAAATTTGTGTTGAAGTCTTCTTTTTGTATATCTTAGTATTAGAGCAACAATACATACTGCTCTCTTGAAATCCATGTTCAAACTGTGAAAATCGCCGGTAGTTTCGCGGTTGTTAATTACAGTGTGTGCGTTTCGAGTGGTTTTGCGGTTATAACGGTTAACCGCTTGCTGGAAAAAAACCCGTAGTGCGGCCTGAACCTAAGAGGTGTTTTAAAACATTTTTTGTTACTCAGGGAGCATAGAAACTAACAAAAATCTCAGTGACAGATCAAAAGGAACTTTGAGTCACATATTTCGTGACAAATGCTACCTTTAAATAATTCAATTTAAAAACATTACAATTCCTAAGTTTAAATACATCACTAGCGATGTGGGTTACAGGATTAAATGAAGGATCTGTATAATGATTTACCGAAGGAAGAGTCAAAAAAATAAAGAAATAGATTCTTATGAAAACTGAGTAACCAATCGAAATAATTTATTAAAAAAAATATATATATACTAGGTTAGAGAAGCAATCAGTTGATTTTTTAAACATAACATCTGAAAAGTGACCACCGTCTCTTTATAAACATTCTTTTAATATCACTCGCACATTACTCATCACAAGGTGAAACATTTCTACTAGGATTCGAGTTATTTCTTGTTAAAATCTGAGTTTCAGTTTCGCAATATTTTACGGTTGTGTTAACGCAGACCTTGCTTTTCAAACAATAACATAAACAAAACTCACATGCCGCTAAATCTATCAATTTTGCCGGCTAAGGAATATTCCTATATCTGGAGACAACATGACTGGAAAATAATTATCCAACTGCGTTTATCGATATTTTAATGCTGTTAGCGATCAAACATTCTTACTGAAACTATGTGTCTTCATTTACAAGAGAAAAACTGGTTAATTAAGGGTTAAATACAGCTAAGTAATGTAAGTGTAAAAGGTTTTACAATAAGAGTGACTGAAATTTAAAATGAGGCATAATGATAACTACAAGTAATATTGATTTTGATTTATATTATGCATTTTTATATTATCTTACAAAACAAATAATGCCATTATGTGCGTCATTTGTGTTGAATATTCGTAAAAAGAGCTCTAGGGCAGTTTTAAAGCTACCCCAACTTTGGAGAAAATTTTTTTTTTTCGACGAAGCGCACTTTTGGCTTAATGTGTTTGTGAACAAATATAACTGTAGGATTTCAGCGAATAAAAATCCTCAGGTCCTAAAGGAGTGATAGGACTTTATTTTTTGAAGATAATGAATGAAACCGTGTTACTGTAAATGACGAGAACTGTAGGAATACACTAACGAAATATATTTGGCGGTGAACTGATAAATGTGAATATAAAAATGATATAGGATTATTTTTTATGGAGTTATGTTGAATCTCTCGTTACAGAAATAAACCCCGAACATTTATTGATCTTAATCGAAACATGTTTTTCAAATTGACTTTTTTTCACCTGTTATCCTCTAAATCATATCTTGATAGCCTAAATACAATTTTAAAAAATCGTGTGCCGTTTATCCCTGTCTAAATGACAATACTTTTCTCATTCATTTAACATGGGATTTTTACCCTTTTTAGATATTAATTTTTTCTCGCTTATCATATTGATTCTGTTACTAAATATTCTTGATTCTGCTACTGTTGTGATACTTTTAGATGAAAACATTTTTATATTGAAATGAAAAATGCATTTTATTATTTTTCCGGAGATTAAAATTTATTTATATCGTTTTCCTAATAATTATCTAACATTTTTAAATTTGCTAACTACCCGATGCTTTTTATTCATTTAAATGTTAAATATTTCATTTTGCGCTCTCAATAGTAACTAAAACAGATTTTAAATTAAAAAAAAAAAAATTTATCTTAATTTAAGGATTAAAGCTTTATTCATCAATGTTTTAAAGAAGTTTTTTATTCTATTATATTTTATTATTGTTTATAGTTTGTTTACAATTATTAATTTATAGAAACACTTCGTATTGGATAATTACAAAAGAAATACAGTTTAACTATTGAAATATTAATTTTTTTGTCAGGATTCTTTTGTCGCACTGTGAAAATTACTTTTATAATCTTTTATCACCTAAAGAAGATATTGTTTTTGGTTTTCATCTTTAGTGAAGATATTGATGTATTCTTGCGATAACTGTACAGCTCTCTCTGCTACATTATTAACAACTTTCATACTATTAATAATTTTTAAGCCTTCCAAATAATCATTACTTTCGGATCACGTTTCAACATCGAGTTCGAAAAAGTATAATGTATAATAACTTACAAAGTAGTCAATTTCTTTCTTTTGTAATTTTTTATATTATCCTTATTATTTATTGTGTACTTTTTGGGACAATCACGATGTCTGATTTCAAGCTTTTGGCCATTTTCCGTTTAACTTGTGGTGATATATTTGTGTCAAAAAAATCAGTTCAACTGCATCTGGGTTCAAGTACCATAAACAGTGGCAGATTTAAAAGTACGCGGCCGTGTGAGGTCCCAAATTTCGCGGCATTCTCCTATTTCTAACGTGAGTTTGAGGGCCCCAAAAATTTTACAACTTCAGCCGCCACTGACTATAAATTATTTTTGATTTGTTTAATACCGCTTCAGGTAGACTTTTATCCATAGTTTTAGAATTGCAGAACTTTTACAGTTAACTATCAGATGGTGTTACGGTATAATACCAAAATTAAGGTAAAATATCAATTTTTTCGTATAAAAATATATTTTTGATTACTATTGATAGCGTAAAATGAAATCTATAACATTTAAATGATTAAAAACATCGGGTAGTCAGTAAATTTGAAAATGTTAGATAATTATTGGGAAATCAGTATAAATAAATTGTAACCTTCAGAAAACTTATAAAATAAGTTTTTGACTACAATATAAAAATTTGTCCATCTAAAACGATCACAACAGAAGCAGAATCAAGAATATTTCGAAAGATAATTAATGTTATGTGAAAAAAAAATTAATATCTAAAAACTGCAAAAATCCCATGTTAAATGAATGGGAAAAGTATAGTTATTTAGGTATAGTTAAACAGCATCGATTTTTTTTCAACATTGTTTTTAGACTATAAAGAAATGATTTAGAGGATACCCAAGTGAAAAAAGTCAATTTGAGAAATAATAAACACCCTAAAAAACCATCAGCTGTTTTACTAAAAACTTGATTACTCATTACAAGATTTTAGTAATTAGATTTTGGTAGTTTGCTTTTGCTAATGTTTTCTGCGTTGGTTGATGGGGAAAGTCTTCCTGACCGAGGTTCATCTTCAACTGCTTCTCCACCACCAACCCTTGTACCACCTGTAAATATTTTTTTAGATAGCTTTACCACTCTAACACTTTCTTAAGATTTCTAATGCATCAGCATAAGAAATTTCCTTTTTTAGATACATTTTATACAAATTCTTTGCTCGATAAATTTATCTTTCTTCTTCTTATTCTTTGACAGACCTAATAATATGTTTAATCTTTCTCAGGCTGTTCAATCCAGATAACTTTCTTGAGATGTAGTTTACCAACTATCTATCCATGTCTTAGGTGATCTCCCCGCTGTTTTGCCTCCCGTTGATTCTCCGTCTTTAGCGATATGAGTCACCTATATCGTCTCTTTCTACCTCATCTCACTATTTCCTCTATTAAACATATTGCTTTTATGTTGCTGTTTCTCACACTATCTCCAAACGTATTTCCCGCTACTGCTTTTAGAATTTTCATATCCACTCTTTGTAGAAAGCTTTTGGTTTTGTTTGTGTAAGCTCGGATCTCCCAAATCTTGTAAATCCGTATTTTACTTTCAATGCGCATATGACTGGTTCCCCAGGTAACATCTCTTAATCAGCGTGATGTTGCCGAGACTTTGTTGACTTCGTTGAATTCGATGACTTTCTTTACTGAGTCATTGCTATTTGATGGGTCAGTTCCTAAGTAACGAAAACTCATTACTTGTTCAATTAGTGTGTTATATTCCACCAGTTTACATCTTATCGGTTTATTTTATTTGTTTAACTAAAGTCATATTTTTTGATCATAGTAGTATATAAGAACTATACCATTTCCTTCAAAATAATCTCCAGAAGAAAATGAAAACAAAGTTTGAATAAATTGGGAATAAAAAGAGAAGAAAACCAATATTTTGTAATCTAAATCTAATCTATCGTTTGATCACTAAATATTTTTGCCGTACAAATAAAAGGAACGCGAATAACCCTTTATTTCATTTATTTCTATACAAAACATGTAGTTTTATTTTTTTTTTATAAATTATTTGTTTAACAAAATACGGCATATTGAAAGGCGCTTATTATCGTTACAAAGTAAATGCTTATTGGTTAGTTAAAATCTTAACCAACTCGCCAACATAATTAAATGAAGTTATTTAAATAAATCAGCACAAAGTGCTTTATTTGAATAATAAATATCTGATACCGAAAAACAAGCAAGTTAATCCTGTTTGTAACAAGATTTTTTGCCCTTTTCCAATAGTTTCAATGAAAAATTTCAATATATGAATAGCTATTTCTATTATCTGTCTATTTTTCCCGGCCCACGTTATTCCTTTAGTTGCAATTTTGAAGCAGTTTAATACTCACAAGTCAATTTGGTAAATTTTAAAAATATCTTCAGCTTACACATTAATTTAAAGTATACAATATGATTATATTACGCAGGTGTTTTATTTTGTTGCATTTAAGATTTATATTTAATCCAACATTGTTACCATTAAAAAAAATTATTGATACTGAACTACGAATCAGAATCTTTATAATTCAATGTGTGTTGTAAAGACTGAAGCAAGTAGTATTCTGCATACACATACAATTTTAACATTTCAGTTTATTAAACAGACACCAAACACGTACTAGGTTTGCCATTGCAGTAATAGAACATTACTTTGTTTCCTTTTATCAATTCAAAACTCTATCTTCTCTATGGAGTCATTCAATTTCTTTGACTGGTTATGGCACGTTCAAACATCACTTGGTGATTGATTGTTGATTTTCTATGCTACTAAAAAATATGAATCTGAAATGAAAGAATCTTTTGTCAATGTGTTTTAGGTACACAAAAAATCATCATTTTTTCCTTGTTTAACTTCATACCATTGATCAAAATGTGGCGAAGTAAGTACTAAGTTAGCAATATCCTGGTAGGTCTGTTCGAAATGCTGAAATGCCACCAATTTGTATACCCATATTTCATATACACCATATTCATTTATACCCATAGCTAGGGAAGAGCTATGGGTGTAAATGTCCTATGTTTAAGTTTTTTGGAAATAGTGAGAACATAGAATATTGCTGCTTCTACCATATTTGAGGACATGCATGAGTATAAGGTTGTGGTCGTCCTAGAAGTATCTAAGGACAGGAGGAATCGCATCTTAAATTTCTTGATATAGGAAATTGACGTTGAAAATATCCAGCCATTGCGTGATGCTATTGTTGCAACTACAAGTAGGACTTTTTCTAGGATGACCGCTAATGGACGATACGTGCTTATCTTTCTTATTGGATGGTTCCCCTTACAGCCCACCACATCACTTATAACTGTGACAACCTAGAAATGAATATGTTTTGAAATGGAACTTTTATTTGTTTTAGTCGTGAGTGTAGATTATCAATTCTTCTATGGGAACTTTCGGTGTGAAACACTAAACCCGTTGAGATTTACTACTATACACCAAATCACTTTTTTAAACTTCTCAACGCGCGTTTCATCAACCATGTTAACATCTTATGATGATTTAATTTATTATTTAAATTAATATTTAAATTATTAGGATTTGTGGTTTAGGGTGTTAACCAAACCAAATCCAACAGAGGAAATCTAAATTTAGCCCATTATTTAAAGGAAATTTTACAGTCCGTCCTTAAACCTTCTGGCAGGACACTCAGATTTATCGCCCATAGAAAATGTAAGGGAAAGCATGAATCGAGCTCTTAAGCAATTGCTGCCAACAACTTTAAACAAACTTAAAACATACGTATAACTAACGCGTCTGGAATACCTTGCCACAAGATATTATGGGTCATTAATAACCGCAGTCGATTTACTCATTATTAAATTCTTCGAATCAAAAAGTGGAATTTTTTGCCATTGCATAATTCCGTCATAGTATACACAATTTTTTTAAAATTAGTCCCATAAAATATACTTTTCATAGTATATAATAGAAACGTAAATTATCACAAATTTGGGCACATGACCACAAAAAGCAACTAATGACAAGTCTAAACACATTTTTCATTTAAAACACGTTTAAATGCCAGTTGGCAAAATATGAACAAAACATTTTTACAAAATAAAACAAACATTGAACAAAAATGATTGTTTTGTAATTTAGAATGAAATGTATATAGAATGTTGTTAAAAAATAACATATATGATACACATTAAGACTCTTAACTTTTTAATTTTAATGTATTAAACCACAGAAAAAAAAATTCAATGAATAAATAAGCATTATTTTACTAAAATTGAGTGCTGTTTTTTTGAAAATCTAAGGATCATAGACTAAACAATTATCTAAGGAAGCTAAAAATACTGAAGCAATTAAAACTGTAAAATATATAAATCAGTATTTTTAGTTTTTAAAAGTGATGATTTCTACACATGTTAATTGTCCATGACTTGTAATTTAGTGCATTGGAAATACGATAGGAACAGAATACTTTTAGACAATAGATACCCTCTCATCAGCGAAACTGACGAAAACAGCATCATAAGAGATATCAAAAATATTATTATAAATAATAACAAGGTTACTTACTTCCTGCATTCTGTCTTAAAATCTCAACTTACATATACAAATGAATATGAAGGTTGGAAACAATAAAACATTTATTCGGCCAATAGTCACTTATGGCTGTGAGACGTCGACTTTTACAAAGAAAACAGAAGCGATATTTACAGTATTTGAAAGAAGAGTACAGTAAATTTTGGTGCTGTAAATGATAATTGAATTTGAAGGATTATACAAAGATCTGGATATTGTAGACTATGCTTGAGTGAGATGGGCGGGACGCGTTGTGAGAATGCCTAAAAACTGAATTCCAAGGAAAATAATAGAGGTGCAAATTGAGGGTAACAGCTAAAGAACTAGTAGCGGAAAAAACTGGCAAGGAGCTGCTAGAAATAAATAGTGCTGTGAGGGTTGAAGGAGGTCAAGGCTCACTGTAGCATAATAGGAAGATGAAGAAGAAAATACAGTATTGAGAGGTAAAGACCATCACAAGCCTATTATCTTTAATTGATTTAGGAAATATTAGGGAGATGTCTAATTTGCTATTCCACGAAACGAATAATTTAGAAAACACACATGTGCAAATTTATGATAAAGCACAATTGCCACGTGCTCCGAATTATTTAGTTTCCACTTTGTATTACCTCTGCAACAATACACTACAATGATCAAAATTACAGTACAATCAATCAAAAAATGTCAATTTTGGATATCAAATTTTCCGCGAACTTCTCGGAAAGAAGTAAAACCTACCTTCACTATATTTGCAGCCTCCTAACATTAGTGGAATGGCTTTAAGACATTTTGCTGAGGATAATCATTGTATTATCACAAATTAACGATTATTTCGTCGTCAATTCATTATTACCCGTAATAATTTTCTACCACATATTTATGCTATCAAAACATCGATGAAAAACTATGAAGAAACTGGTTGTGCACTGAAAAAGAAACTTGCAAGTAGAGAAAGAACTGTATATATAAAAAACATAAAGAAAACCACCGCTATTCGACATAAATCTACGACTTTTTGCTTGTCGTGTGGTTTCATTATACATTTTGGCTGTGAGTTTACGAGGCAATTTACATCAATATTTGAAGTTCCAGTCATAAAAAAACCAGGTAGTGCGTGCACTGAGACATTTATCATTATTTATAACTAGATTATAGTAATAACCAAAACCAAAATGTTCGATGTCAGTTTGATAAAAACCTTCAACAAACTTCACGAGAAATCCTTGCATAGTACAAAAGTCACAATGTAGTGTGCAATGTAATGTTTTGGCATTATTGGTCGTTACATTTTTGAAAATGCCAATGAAAACGCAACTACTGTTACATCAATCTGCTATGGTCATATAAGTGAAATATTTTTAATGCAACAATACAGCAGGTTTGCACTTGTTAATAATTACATATAATTTAAGCAATATAGACACTGCTTATATTTCTAGAGTATCGATAAATGCCGTTAGGCAGTTGTTTTTTAATCATATCATCGCCATATATGGAAATAATCCGCAGCCATTACAAGTTTTTCCGTCTCACCGTGTAGTAAAATTCGTACGAAAATTCAAATTGACCACATCTCAGTCGAGACATAACAGAGAAAATCTAGAAAGGATCCAAAAAGTTTAAAAAGAGGCACAATGATAATCACAAGTGATAATCCGGTAATTTATATCTTATCTTGAAGAATAAATAATGGCATTACGTTTTGAGAAGAATGTTATTCAAATATGCCCCTGGGCTTCATTTGAAGGACTGTATTGCAGATCAAGAATTGTTCAGGATTTATTTCTGTAAACCAGAGATTTATCATAACCCCACAAAAAATAATCCAAGGGCATGAGATCGCATGATCTTGATGGTCAGTTAATATTACCATTTCGAGAAATAATACATCCAGGAAACTCCTTAAAATAAATCGATTGTCTGGTAAGATGTGTAACAGTCGCACGGTCTTGTTAAAAGAAAACTTTGTTTCTATCCACATTTATCAGTTCAGGCCAAAGATGTTCTGTTAGCATATTTCTATAGGGTTTAGCATTAATTGTAACACGATTTGCATGATCGTCGTTTAAGAAAATAAAGTCATATCACTCCTTCAGCCCAAAAACTCCACCAAACAGGTAACTCCTAAGTTATTTGAGGATTTTCAACTGCCCAAATCTTGCAGTTATGTTTGTTCACAAACCAGTTAAGTTAGAAATGCGCTTCATCGGAAAAGATTCTTTTTTCCCAAAGTGGGGGATCGCCTTTCGACTTCCAACGGTTGAATCATGCATCTTTTCATGGTGAATTGACACAATGTACCGAATCCAGCAGTGTATGAGTGACATTTACATTGCAAACAATGTTGCCGTTATTACATTTGAAACTTGTAACACTCTTATTGAAAAACTCATTATTTGACAGTATCTAGTCCTGAACAAAGAAATAACGCCAAAGATTATTTAGTTGCTAAAAGGGAAAGCTGAAAAATGTCAAAGCTAAACTTCTGGAAACAAATTCATTGATTATCTCCTCGATAAGTTGCTTATTGTACAATGTATATATAATACTTCATTTCATATTGCCGACCTAGTTCAAGATATTGGATCTACTTCAATATATTCTATAATATTAAAGTTAAAGAAGTTTTTAAAAGTAAAGCAAAAACAAAAATAATATTGATGGAAAATGTCATTTCAATGTCCCTTAGAATATCTTATTGTTGCATTACTATGAGCAGATTTTCCATTACGACTTTATGAAATATTGCATTTCTGGATATTTTCTGACGTATCGATCTTCCAATGGACAATATATTAATTGAACTTAAACAAAACAAATTAGAATAAACATGTCACCCTGTAACATAGAAAAATAATATATAGAGGTCAAATTAAACTCAACATCAAACCTTATTTCCCTCTTATCTCGAAAAAAATCGAATTTTTTCAGAAACTCTTTATCTGAAGATAACGATGTCTAAGTTCAAACTAAAAATCGTTATAATAGTGGGAAAAAATTCGTATTTTTTGCAGTTAGTTTTCGTTGAAGTTGTGAAAAGTTTGATTTTTCTATCGTCACATTTTTTTTCCGATGGTGAATCCGAGAGGGACTTATTATTTCGAGAAATGATTTATTTTAGATTGAGATAATCTAGTTCAGTGTTTTAGTTTGTTCTTTTTACGTTGACGCAGTTTATATTTACAACTAGATAGGCAACAATATTGCAAATCGCGATTGTAGCTGTGAATTCGTAACAAACATAATCGTTTCGTAGGTCAAGCTTACCTTTTAGATCATTTTTCTCATCTATTTTTGTTTGACAGCAGAAATAAATTTTTTGGCAAATGGGAATGGAAATTTTTCAACCAGTAACATTCAAACTATTTGGTGTTTCAGCTTTTAACAACCATGATTAGAGAAGAGTTTTAAGGAGTATATCGAAATATGAATATTAATTTCAGTGATTTCGAGTGTACACTTAGTGAGTCAGTGTTTCAGTTTCGAAAACAAATATCATTTTGTTGAACTTTGATGAAGATTCCGTCGAACAACATTAACATAAATGCAGGGTATGTAAGGAAACTGTAAATAATATTTTTTTTACCAAAAAGTAAGCAATTTATATGTTTGATCGTTTAAATGTAACATCTACACGCTTCGCTTTATTGAAACACAAACTATTTAGATTTTTTTCAAGCTTTTTTTGGTGAAATAATAGTCCATTATAATATTATATGAAACAGAATATCAATCACATGCTCACAAAGACTGCTTTTACTGGCATCAATTTGAATATTAAAACTTTCAATGATCCTATGATTTGTTGCTGGTGTTATAAAAAAAAGTATAACTCTTCGCATGATATTTGACGGCAATTCATATCTGCATTTCGAGAATTTAAACACTGACGATACTTCGAAAGCCAAATATACGGCCAAACAGTGACATTTTGTAGTTGTAGGGTTTTTCTATACATAAGATGAGAAATTCCGTCTTTTCCACCATAGATAGGACAATTTTGCTTATTAACAAATCCATCCTGCTGAAATGAGACTCATTAATAAGAAAAAACATGAAAATAACAATTATATTGTTCGATATTCAATAAACCAAACGAAATTATATTGGCGTAAATGGTCTCCTTCCTTAAAGTCATGCGTAATGAAAGAAATGCTTCTGCTAAATGCTTTTGTGGAAAACGCTTCATAAAGATCCTTATGATATGTCCAGTTTTTCCGAATTACGTAAATTTAATGTCCGATTACATCCACTTTCATTTATAGCAGCAATGTCTTTAGTTATTTCTATATTTTTTAGTAATCCATTTTTATTAGGCTGTAATAAAAATGTTTGCGTTTTTTTCTTTAACGAAATAATAATAATAAAGGATTATACTTCACTCCTCAGAGGATTAATCTGAGTTCAACTTTTTACTAAAACAACTAAATAAACATTCATTCTTCAGTATTAAAGTGACTCCACTGCGAAATATTCAGTCGAAGGTTTTGAACAAAAACATTAAAATAAGTGAAATTCTTCGCGAAATTCAGGCAATTTTAAAAAAGACTTCAAAGCGACAGACGCCACTCGTGAAATTTGCGACGTAAATGGGAAAGGTGCCGTATCAATCAGCACTGCTCCGCTCTGGTTTTAAAAGTTTCGGGAGAAAGACATCAGTCTTGAAGATAGCGGAAGAGCAGATCCTCCACGATTTCTCGATGCCGATGTTTTAAGAACAGCTGTGGCTGCATATTCTAGTATAAGCACTAGGAAACCTTCAGAGAAATTAGGAGCATCCCACACTACCGTTAACCGGTATTTCCGATGTATTAGAATAGTGTTTAAGAGTAAATGAGTAAATAGCTATAAACAGTGAATAACTAAGTAACTTAAAAACGCAAATAATTTTCTTAAAACCATGCAGTTTGTCAATAACAAAATCATAGTTTCTTCAACTGGCATCAGAACGTTCAGCAAATATCTCTCGAGATTCCTTCCTAGACTTTTAGCGTTCAAGAGTCGGGTTCGAGTTCTGAAGGAAGAATCAGAATCAAAATCGATCTTTGCAACAGACGGGGGCAATTACAATACGCTTCGCGCCATTTTACGGCAATATAATCATATTCACAGTATAGATCGCGAAAGCTATGGTGGCCGCTAGGTTCGAGTCCGATACCCTTGGGTGCCTGTGGAGAAAAATCTTTCTAAACTGAGAATTTTCACCCATGCTCCATGGGTGCTTTGCTACATTTTCTCGTCAGCTGGAGCTCTATTGATGAGAGTTATAAGACCAGAAACCAATATTGGAAGGTTCTGGAGGCGGCTGAAAGAACTAGATAATTAAAATTATATTTATGAGAAAAAAAACTACATTCCTTTTTGCATTCAAAGAAAAAAAGATTGGTTCTAAAACTGCAAAATCTATATTATTAAACTACTACGACAGAAGACTTAGCAGATGATCCTGATACACACAAAATGACTTACTTGAAATATCTTAATGTCAAGACTGAGAATAAGACATCACTTCCCATACTAAAACCTTATTAGAAGAAAATAATTCTTATAGAAATTATTATTCAGGTTGTAAATTAGGGCCTTTTTTTTCTTTAAATAAATACCCCGACGGACAGTTACTTACATTACAATCTGACCTAAGGTAAATTAATATGTAATTCTGTTCTAACTTATTACTTTATAACTGCTACTTCGAAAATTTAAATCTTTTAATCTTAGAGTCTAATAACTTATTTACACTAAACTAATATGTTACGCCCAACCGCATTATTACAATTTTTTGCACTATCACAATCACTTAGCTAACTCGAAAAACTTCACTCTCTTGAGTCTTCTTGTTAGATTGGTGTTGTCGAGGAGCTGGATTGCCTTAACGTTCTTGTATTGATGGAGCCGTTGTTCATGACTCTGTGCGAATTTGGTAATAGTCTGGTCAACAGTGTCCACCTGAAGGTCTCGATGGAGATCACTATTTCGCGCATTGACGATGTTCCTCAGTACTTTGTTATGGAATATCTGGATTATTAGAGTATTACTCTCGGTGGCACAGCCCCAGAGCTGTATGCCGTAGGTCCTCACCTGTTTGAGGATTTGTTTATACAATAATATTTTGTTAGGTAGATAGACTGAAGTATCTACCAAGTAGCCACAAGTAGCCAATATATTTTCTTGTACCTCATATCAAGCTCTCCTATTTTCTTTTTGACATCAACTTTCCGGCGAGGTTTTGTGATGCCTAGGTATTTTGCTGAGTTTGCATAGGGGGTTTGCATTATGTATATTAATTGGAATCTGTTGTTCTCTTTTATTTGTTAAATTAATGAATACAGATTTGGTCTTATTCAGTTTGATACGCCATCTTTTGGCCCAATTATTTATTTGGTTAACTGGTATTTGTAGTTTATTTGCAACCTCTTCATTATATTGCCTATCGCTAGGATAGCAGTTATGTCTGCAAATGTGGCTATTGTATCTTGTTCTATTTGTGGAATGTCACTTGAGTAGATTAGGTACAGTATAGGCCCTACGACGGTTCCTTGTTAGGAAATAAGAAATAAATTGGGGAAATAACTTTCGTAAGTTTAACCATCCATTCTTGACATCATTGAAAGGAAAAAGTTCTTTACAATAATGGTCAAAAACCTAAGGGTTTCCGCGAACAAAAAATAGTTATTAATTATTAAGTTACTAACTTACCAATCTAAAAGTAATTTTTGGCAAATATCAATTAGTTATTATTTAACCAATAAACTACAAATAAAATAATTAAACAATGAATTGATAAAACATTTTTTTTTAATTAAGAATCACGCCATACATGCATGGTGTAAGGCGTGATTCTTGACATCATACGACATACCAAAAAATAATCAGAATCACAGCATCAGTCAAAATGGAAATGGCAGCATCGCATTGACTAATTGAGATGATCCCCACGAGAAAGTGTGTTGACGACACAAATTATTTTAGTGTATGTTTTTAACAACCAAAATTGTATAATGTACGTGAATATCACGCTATGCTTCTTACTTACGGAGAAGCTGCTGCCAAGCAGCTGCAAAGATGTTTCAGTTATTTAATCAAAAAGAGAAAGTTGAATTAATTTTTCTTCATGTTGGTGGCTTAAGTCTACGCGATGCGTGAGCTGAATTCCATGCAATACATCCCGATAAGCCTCTTCCAAATCAGGAGTATTTAAGAAATAACTTAGTAAAATTTAAAACAACTGGTAGTATGTGCTCAAAGATCTGCAAAAGGCGCAAAAATGTTACTGAAGAAAATATTCTAATTTGATTATGTGGAAAATCCTCACAAATCAACACACAAAATTTTGCGTTGATATGTTGTCAAAATAACAAATAACACAAATAGAAAACAATATTGTCATCAAAACATGTCGACTGCGGATTATTTTAGTTGTTTTTGGTAATAATTCTAAAACGACTACTCCAACAAAGAAATGTGACAACATTTTTTATTTCAAATTTTAAGATTTTTGTGAAGAGTCACGACGTTTCGCCAAAATTTCATTTAGCTTTCTCAAGTGTTGGTTCGCTTCGACTGAAGAGTCCAACTGAGTCTTCAGTCAAAGCAGACAACACTTGAGAATGCCAATTGAGATTTTGGCGAAACGTCGTGACTCTTCGCAGAATCAACAGATCGACACCCGGAATCATTTAGAAACATACATATATATATATATATATATATATATATATATATATATATATATATATATATATATATATATATATATATATATATATATATATATATATATATATATATATATATATATATATATATATATATATATATATATATATATATATATATATATATATATATATATATATATATATATATATATATATATATATATATATATATATATATATATATATATATATATATATATATATATATATATATGTGTGTGTGTGTGTGTGTGTGAGTGAGTGAATGTGATATGAGTGAATTAATTTTGTACAACTTATAAATAGTGCATAAAAAAGAAATAATCTATAATGTTCAGATCCTGCGTCCGAAGAAGAAAATTGTCCAATACACTCCCAAAAAAATAGTAGTTCCTCTTTAATTAGCCACCACTACCGTTTTTTGGACCACAGCCTCACGTTCCAGATATCAAAAAAATGACAAGTAATTTAATTTAATTATACCCAGCAATAAGACTCATAATCCAATGCGTAGAGTTTCTTCTTTTGGTTAAATTTCGGCAAAAAACATTCAAATGCCCCGCTAGTAAAGATTAATTATTTACTCTGGCCATTGAACATTATTTTTCCGAATGAGAGTCCTACAACGCCATCTCTCGCTTGCCATAAGAGACCCGCTTCTTTTCTGCTCTTCCTTCAAGTTTTTCCTCGGAAAATTCTTATAAGAAACGATTCAGAGTGGTCGATAATTCAGGCGGATCATACGAAACCTCGCTGCGACCTCCCGTTCGAAATATTCCGACTAAATTGCGTTTATTCTCGTTAATTATTGTAATAAAACTACTCGCTTGGACGTTTCAACTAAGGCAAACATGGAAATAAGCAAATTAAGTGAGTGCATTGCGTAAGATCGCGTTTGGTGTTTTAATGAGCGTCTACGAGGGTTGAAAATAAACTCTTGCGTCATCAGACATGCAAATTAAGCGTTATTTCCATAGCAAATGAATTCTGACAGGTACTGATACTGTCCAATAATGATGATGTTTATTAACAATTTACAACTGGATGTTTTGTTGAAATAATATACAGATGTGGTCTAAATCCAAGTCACACAATTTGTTAACTGAAGTTTTGCTATTCACGGCAAGCAAAAGAAACAAAATAATTGTCCAGTTAGAGTGCCAGAACTTTAAAAAGGAGTAGAATGATATCTACAAGTGATAATCCGGTAATCTTAATTTTATCTGAAAGAACGAATAATGGCATTATTTATTAAATAAATTACTTAAGGAGTTTTATTGGCACAAATTCTGCAGATATGTTTGTTCGCAAACCCATTAAGCCCGAAGTGCGCTTTGTCGGAAAATTATTTTTCCACAAAGTGTGGACCGCCTTCTAACTTCAAATTTCTATGCGCTATTGAATCGTGTATCTTTCTATGGTAAATTGGCACAATGTACTGAACATATGCAGTCACATATGTCTATGAATGACATTTGACCAGTGCTACCGCTATTGTGTTTCAAAGTTTTAACACTCTGATGCTTAAGCTGCTAACACTCTGACTCTGCTTATAAAGACTCTTTATAAGCCGAAATTTTATGAATATTCCGAAATAATCTCTCCCTGCAACAAGAAATTAAAAACGAATAAAGGGCATTTCCTTCAGAATTGATGGCGTCAATCTCGGGAATATCTTTATTACAAGTATTTTTCCTCCAAAAAACTGAATTCAACATAATTTCAGTGAATTCGCAGCAATTTTAACTGATTTATTAGTATCGTAGATGATCAGAAACAGCTTAAAATATTTCTAAGAATGATTAGAGTCTGAGAAACAAAGTTTGTTTAGGATATCCCGTAGCTACTGAAGATTTATTGAGATTGTGATACTATTGTGAACAATTTTCATGAAAATTATATAAGACTATAATTAAAAATGTTCTCGATACCATATTTATCAAATTTGACATCAAGTGAATATCGTTTATTCAAAAATTTACATAGTATATTACATATATATATATATATATATATATATATATATATATATATATATATATATATATATATATATATATATATATATATATATATCAAGTACGATCTACCACATCATAATAATAAAAGACTGAAAATCGTGGCATTCAAATTATTATTTTTAAATCTTACGTAAATTTTAACCATATGTGTGCAATAATCCATTTTACAGGGTGGCATAAAAGTAGATATCCCATGAAAATAGTAGTACATAGTAGTAGATGAAAGTAGATGAAAATTATGGGGGTGAAATTCTTGCACTAACTGGATTTTGTATGGATGTATATGAGGATCTTGTTTTAGAAATACTGTATCGATGGTCGTTATATTCCCAGTTGTATAGAACATCGACGGGTGTATGTTCCTTTAGCTCTCTAACATTTCTTCTTGCACGTTGGATGTTTTCAGCTGATCTTGCTCTTCGTGGACAGCCTTGTACTCTAGCGTCAAGCACAAACTCTCCAAAATACTTGTATATTGTACATTTGGAAGAACCATTTCTAATCATAAATAATCGCCGAAATTGATGCTGAGTTGAAATAATGCTTCTTCCTTTTCAGAGTAGATTGTAATTGTAATTAATGTGTTCAATCTGCAAGTAAATACCGCTACGCTTTCAAAACCTCTAAGCTTTTGGCTTATCCTGAAACAAAAAACGAAATAAATTGTTAAATCAAAAGTAAGATATTTTAATTTAAAATTGGGAACCTTCTTTATATATATATATATATATATATATATATATATATATATATATATATATATATATATATATATATATATATATATATATATATATATAATATATATATATATATATATATATATATATATATATATATATATATATATATATATATATATATATATATATATATATATATATATATATATATATATATATATATATATATATATATATATATATATATATATATATATATATATATATATGTATATAAACAATTACAATAAAAACGAATAATTAATATATCATTTAATATTTATATATCAAACGTGTTAGGGAAAATTCTGGGAGAATTCTAAATTTAACGAAGTTGTACTGTTTATATAAAATCATTATGGATCATCATCAATTATTATTTTTATGACAAAAATTTAAAGATAATTTTTTAAATATTGTTAATCAATTATTTAACCTGTTCTGTCAATACCAATATTTGTATATCATAATTTTCTGATTACTTTTTTAGAGATTTTTCAACGGGTTAATACCAGCGCTATCTATACAATTAGAAGCACTTATTAAATAATTTTTAATGTAAGTTCTGTAATGTTATTATTTTTTTTATTTGCACCCGTTAGCGCCAATTCTAAATTGACCAGCGTCTAAAATGAAAACAACTGAAACAATGCGAAAAATATGTATAGTAGAAGATAAAATGACACATGAGGAATTTAGTGATAGAGATATTCACATCGAAGATCAGACCCTTACAAGATACAAGTTACAGAAGAACAAGATAACTTGTTACGCTGTATACTGAAGAAAGTGACGGCTCGTGGGTTTTTAAAGTGGGAGGACGTAGAACAAAATAGTGCTGAAGATATTTTTTTTGTTTTCCCCTTCCTCCTTTTTACTTTTCGTGCTATTGAAACCCTATACAGGAGGTTAACCATGAAAATGAGTTAAAGAAAATAAACTGAATGGAAATAAAATATTTGCTCTGAAAAATTGTTTACTGTAATAAATACTGGACGCCCCAACGCCCACCCTCACAAGCCACCACTGATTAAAGACTTGCTTGAACCTATTGAAGCCAATCTCACAGATTATCAACTAAATTCAACAATGTAGCAGATCTCTGTAATAAAAAAAAATCAATAAGAAACTTATAGCGGCAACACTGTTTAAAATGTAAGTGTCACTCACAGACTGCTATGTTTAGTATATTGTGTCAATTCACCATGTAAATCATTATCTGCGAACATACGTGAATTAAGCTCTAGAGCAGTTGGAAGGTGATTCCCACTTTGAATTGAGGCTTGGTAATAAAAATAAATCAAAGAAATACAACAGGTTAAAGATATTTAAGAACGATAATTAAAAGCAATGGCAAAATAGAAAATGAAATAGATAGAATTTGAAAAGCAGCATAATTGTTCTATAAGAACGTATTTTTAAAGAAAAGAGAAATACCAAAGAATACAAAAACAGAAGTAGTAAAAATAAAATAAGAGGTAAGCAGATGAATAAAGTGAATGAGGAAAGAGAAAGTGTTAAACAATCAGTTTAAATAAAAGCATTTTACAAGAATGTAGATAAGCATAAGATTTCTAGAATAGTCATAGATTGCTGAATGAGCCTTCAAAAATAATATTGGTTCCAGTAGGCTTCCCAGGTATTCTTGAGGAATTTCGAACTTTACTGGAAACTGTTTCATTTGTGCCTTCTGATATTTGAACATGAAAAATCAATTTGACCACTTCGATGTCCTTAAATGAGATATATAGATATGAGGCAGAATTCGAGCCATGATTCACAGAGTGATATTATTTTCTACACATAAATAGCAACTACTAACCTTTACTTTAAGCTACCGAATTAAATAAACTAATACAAAATAAAATATTTTGTTTAATTCAAAATAGAAAAATCCTTTAACGGTTGCAAATAACTGAGTTAAGTAGATTAATATAAATTTTACTGATTCTTGGAACTATATTTTCGTTTTTAAATTTGAGTACTTTATAAATATTTATATAAAATCATGTATAAACAATCATTTTTATAAATCAAATTTATAAAAACAATTATATTGATATAAATTAGTCATTAATCAATTTTATAAATATCAAGAATATTTGAAAAATGTAATCCATAGAAAAACAAATTAAAATAAGGCAAATTTTTCTTCTTTCCTTTTCCAACACTTTTCCCAGCGATGCTCTTTAATCCATCCAAACAGTAGTTGATGGCGTCCTCATGAAAATCTATATCTTTCGAGCGAATCTTTGAGCCTAGGAAAGAGAAAGAAGTCGCTGGGGGCCAGATCTGGTGAATACGTTGGGTGTTGAATCAATTCGAATCTCAGTTGGTGAATGTTTGCCATGGCGACCACTGATGTGTGAAACGGCGCGTTGTCTTCGTGGGACAAAATTTGCTTTTTCTTCAAATGCGGCCGTTTTTCCGCAATTTCTGTCTTCAGCTCGTCAAGTAATGATGCGAAATATGCTCCTGTTATTGTTTTTCCCTTTTAAAGTCGATTAACACAACTCCAGGACTATCCCAAAAAGCAGTCGCCATCACTTTCCCAGCCGATGGAACAGTCTTTACTTTTTTTTGTGGTCAATTTACCCTTTGCACTCTACTGTTCGACTATGCCTTGGTTTCAGAAGTATAGTGGTGTATATACGTTTCATCCACAGTTATTAATCGACGCCAAAACTCCGACTTATTTCGCTTAAATTGCTTTATCAGGGCTTCGGAAAAGTTCATCGAATGCGTTTTTGCTCCTGAGTGAGCAATCGCAGCACCCAATGAGTGATTAAAGGTTTTCATGCCCATATATTCAGTCAGTATATGACAAAAACGTTATTTCGAGATGTCCACAGCCTCTGATATTTCTCTAACCTTAATTACCTTAATTCGATTTGATGAAATTTTTCAATGTTATCATTAGAGGTTGCAATTTTTGGCCGTCCCGAACGTTCATCGTCAACCAAAATTTCACAGTGGCAAATGATGCAGATTCTTCTTAAACAGCATCCATTTCACCTTTAATTTGTGTATGCGTATTGATGATGACACCTATCACATGCAAGAATTTAATGACGGCTCGATTTTTCCATCTTTAGAGAAACACTAACGTCAAGTGACATAAATTACTAATATGGGTCAAATTTTCACCATCTTCATGTTGAGGCTGGAAACTTTTCAGACTAGCCTTGTACGTATATATACGTATATATATATATATATATATATATATATATATATATATATATATATATATATATATATATATATATATACATAGGGAGATAGATAGGTACACGAGCTATTTCTCTAATCATCCGTTGAACAAAAAATTAATACTGCCATGGTAATGAAGAATCGAATTATTCATATCTCGGTTCATATATCGGATGAACAATTCCTAAAAAATAATCTGAACAAGTTGATTACAACATAATATTTCACAATAATGGATATCCCCATAAGTTATTAAAACGGATAGTTTTTAACACATCAGATGGACCAACGGATGATGTACCAGCAACATATGCAAAATATAAAAAAAACTGCCTCATTTTAGTACCTTAACCAGCAAAGGGGTCACACAATTTAAAGGATTCACCAACATAAAAACAACCAAATATAATCTCAAAAAAATCAGGGGATTTATTTACACGAACTAAGGAGAAAATGACAAAAATCTAAATACATGTAAATATATAGGATCCCTTGCTGTGAATTTGAGTGTTGTTATGTTGGGCAGGCGTCACAAAGTTTGGGACAACGAATTATCCAACATAAGAATGACACACACATTGGTGCATTGGTCAGTCATTGCCATAACACTGGTCATAATTTTGATTATAGCTCAATCCTAGCGACTGAGAATAATCTCACTAACGGTTGTTCCTGGAGATGTTTCACATCAACAGAGATAAAAATACTGTTAATTCCAGATTTGATATAGATGGATATTTATAGCTTAATTTTATTTACAATATGATATTTTTGTAGCTGTTATTCCTCCTGAAGAAGTCACAAAAAATTCTGAAGAAATATATTGAGGGTTATCAAAGAATGAAATCTTACTATTAATTCATAAGAACAGACCGCATACCTGAGATTCTACTCCTTTATATATATATATATATATATATATATATATATATATATATATATATATATATATATATATATATATATATATATATATATATATATATTATATACCTATATAAGTGTTAGAGAAAAAATTCTTACAAAATATATTGAGGGTTATCAAAAAATGAAATCTTACTATTAATTCATAAGAACAGACCGCATACCTGAGATTCTACGCCTTTATATATATATATATATACCTATATAAGTGTTAGGATTTTGGTTTATCACCATTCATTTCTATCCATTACTTTTGTATTTGCCCATTCCGTGCAATTCCTTTCAATTTAAGAATTTCTCCCACTTCTGGTTCCAGTTTTTCTTGTAACAACCATGATTTCTGGCTTATTAAAATTGATTCTCATTTCATATTCAGACAGTGTCTTGTTCTATACTTCTATTGGTCTTTGTAGTTCATCTTTACTATGGGATACCAATATAGATAATCTGCACATAAAAAGTTTTTTACGATAATAGACTGGAGTCGTCTAACTCTTGCCTTAAAACCTATGGTCGTGATACCTACCTTTCTGGAAATTACATCCATCACTGTTATGAAAAGTATCAGGCATGGTGTGATCTCTTGTCTAATTCCTTTAAATGTTCTAAACATTTTAGTAGCTCCTGCTTCGGTTCTCACAGCGTTCTGTGTGTCTTCATAAATGCTCTGTATTCTTTGTATTAATGTTTTTAATACACGTTTTATTGTTATACAATCTCAGATCTCTTTTCTTAGTCCATCGTGCATAAAAGCTTTTTACTATTATCTTTTATAGCACTGCCCATAATTTTGCGTATGCTAAATATTCAGTCCTGATTGTTACGGCCCATTCTAAAGCCTGCTTGGTTTTATTGTAATGTTTCTTCAAGTTCTACTCTCAATCTCGCTTCAAATATTCTTAATATAAATTTCCGGCCACTGATAATAATGCAATTCTTAGGTAATTACTCTAACAAACTGTATCTCCTGACTGAACACTGATATAATAAATCAGTGAATGTGTTCATAAAAATCAATTTCATTTCCTTCGAAGTAATCCCATGGTATTATCAAATTAGTCCTTTAGTCTTTGAAAACCTGTTTCAAACACTAAATATAATTTATTCCATCTATCGATCTCCCTACTGTATTAAGGCTTAATTCGAACAAAAAGCCTAGTTTCAATTGCATGTTGTTAAAATGAAAAGTTTTTGTCGTCTTTCACATGCTTTCCATCTGTTTATACATCAGTTGATCTCACGTTTGTCGAAAAGTCTTATTAGTTAGTTTATTTAAGTTAGAGACGCGTTAATTCACTAGTTTATTTATGAACTAGACCTACAGTTTAACATGAAACCACGGTCATCAGCTGTATTAACATCTGGTTAGCACCCCCTTCGGGCTATCAACTCTTGGTTAGTGTGTCGGGAAGCCTGCCGACTGACGAATTATCAACGTAGAATATCCGTGAGAAAGCATCAGGTCTTATCTAAACGGGAACTGACATTACTGAAGAATTTACACTCTTGCCCGCGTAAATCAGGTATCTCATCAAAGGTTCGCCCATCCAAATACTAACCGCAACAAGCGATGCTGTATTTCGACTTCAGAGTCGCCTGATTGTAAGTAATTTTTAACAAGCACTTATCATCAAAACACTGCCGCAAAATGTCTTGTCGTTTTATGCCTGAAATATTATTTAAAACTCCTCCCTCAACAATGTTCAATATACTAAGCAGGGTCATAAAATAATAATTATTATTTTTAACAAATACTCAACAAGGGACTAAATGAATCAAAAAATAAACTTAAAAAACAAGTTGGAAGCTTAACTGCAATTCCATGTTTTCGTCGTCTTCTACGAATTTTCCATGTGTTTATACAGATTAGGCGATAATCCTTATTAGCTATTTTATTTAAATTGGTGACGCGTTAATTCAATATGTGATATTTAGGGACTAGACCTAGAGCTTAACGTTGATTTCGAACTGTGGTCACCAGTTGAGTAACTCCCGATTAATAACCTTCTCGAGCACTCCTCCTTTGTTCTTGGTCTGTTGGTTTCTCGAAAAACCTACCGAATGGCGAGTGATTAACGTAGAAGGCCTTACCTCTCCTCAAACTGGCATGACTAAGGATTCTACACTCCTGCCTACTGACGTAAGTCTGATCTCTCATCAGAGGATCATCCATCCAAATACTAACCGCAACAAGCAACGCAGGTTTTCAACAACTATAGGAGATGACACCTCCCGGTCGGAAAATTCTTATTTTGGACAAGCATTTATCATCGAAACACTTCAAAACTTCCTTTAACAAACTAATTTTCCTTTCAACAAAATTTAGCATACCAAACATAGAAATAAGTTAATATTAATAATGTTAAATATATACTAATCTAAAGTAGCAAGAGTCTAAATGAACTAATCTCAATATATTTTGGTTTGCATCAAAAACGGTTGGAAAATATTTATTTTTTATAAGCACTCGTCATGAAAATAACAGGTGTTTCGGTTTATAAAGTTGCATTTTTTTCCATAACAACTTAAATTATATTAATAATCAAAGTATTGGTAATCGTTAGCAATTACTTTTTCCCATTTTTCGGTCAAAAAATGAATTCCGCGACAAAAGAACTTTTGTAACTTTCATCAAGCCAAATTTTTACTTCTTTGTAAGAATGTAAGTGTTGTTTTGAAAGTCTGTGCTGCATCGATCGAAATAAGTGGTAGTCCGAAGGGGCTCCAGTGAATATGATGGGTGTGATAGGACTTTCCATTTAACGATTTTCAAACAGTTTTTTAAATTTTGCAACATGGGGCCAAGCATTGTCCTGTTATAAAATCACTTTATCGTGTCTTTGGGCGTATTCTAGTCATTTTTCCTTTAATGCTCAATTCAATTTTATTAACCGTTGTCGGTATCGATCTCCAGTAATCGTTTCACCAGGTTTCAGCAGTTTGTAATACACAGCTCCCGGATATCCCATCAAATACATAGCAGTCTTATTTCCATGTATATTGCGCAATGGTTGCGATGTTGAAGACTGACCCATGATTTTTTGCACTTTGGGTTGTCAAAATTTGTTATCCAAACTTTTTATCAACTGAAACAGCTTGATCTGTTACAACTTGATGCAAAAAACCTTTTCTTTTCTATCTAGCAAGCAAAATTTTACAAGTGGTTTTTCACCTTTTAATGCCTCGCTAATTAGTATTTTATATCAAAATCACCATTTTTAAATCGTTTAAACCATCGTTCATAAGTTTTTTGTGTTAGAGCACCATAAACATCAACCAACAATCGATAACTTTCAGCAAAACGCAAAACGTCTTTTTCTGGTACATAATTCGACATATTCAAACATGAAACAAACATGAAAACATGAAAAATTATATTTTTTGCACAATGACAATTAATAACGAACTGATTTTTGACAACGTATGTTTACCCTCCAAAACGCCATAGACGTCATTAGTATATACCAACAAATGTATTAGTAACGCCATCCCTTAGCAAAATCGACATTACCCATTATTACCCAAAACACCTATTACTTTTTCGATGTTTTCCATGGGTTTTTTTCCAAAAAAAAAATATTGAGAACTCCTCCCTCAACAAAATTGAATATACCATATATGGAAATAAATTAATAATCATTTTTAACTTAATAATCTAATTTAAAATAATATATTAATCAACATTAATAACTAATAACCTAGAGCAACAAGAGACTAAATGAACCAATCTCAATTTCTTTTGATTTGCTTCAAAATCGTAATAGATTTAAAATAAATAAAAAATATTTTTATTAATAACCCTCGTATATTAATAGTTGCACCCAAATAACCACTGACGGTCATTTAAATATACCTTTACGAACCAGAATGCGTATTAAAGTATAAAGTCATCACCTGTCTGATGGGTGTTACGTAAAAAAAACATTAAAATTTACATTTTTATGTGCATGATTTTACCTAGAAGGGTAAAGAACACCTTTATGCCAATGCTTATTAAAAAATTAATTATATTTTGCAAACAAACACGCCAATGAGCCGGGTTTTATTTATAGCGATTAGCGACCTATCATCATGTAATCGATAAGGTTTTTTATGCGTTTAGTCGATTAATCAATTGATTAATTAGATATAATTTTGTTTTCTACTAAGCTATGTTAAGTTATGTACAATTTTTCTTCTGTTTTTGAAAATGAAAAATATATTGTATCAAAGAGTTTACCAATAGCGTTTAACATATGATGTTAAAATGAGATAAGGTAAACCTCTTTTTAAGTAGATTATTTTTTTTAATATAGGTTTAAATACGATCGATTGCCTTTTATTCTGAATATGACACCATTTAACATTTAAATAGCTAGAGCGAATTCGAAGAACACAATTTTTTATGACTTGACAATAAATCAAGCCTAATTTTATGAATGCAGTTCTCGATGTACAATTTCAATGCATCAAGTATTCGTGGTTACATTGCATACATTAATGAATCCAAGTAACTTCACAAAAAGTAGTTACATAACAACTTCTTGAAGGTCAACAAACAGAAAAATATCAATTCGCTAAACTTTAGTTGAAACAAATCGATTGTGACACTAGCAGTGTAATATGTTGCATCGTCTTGTTGGAAGCGTAATTTAAATTAATTCAATTCAATTATGTCCACTCAAAATCTGTTGTATCAATCTGTACTCGTATTTCCTTTACATGTCACCGTACCATAAAGTACACCAACACCAAGTATATTTTACGAAACACAGGAGCTTTTCTTGAATTTCCTGGAGATTATTGTCTCCAAATATGGTGACTTCGAACATATATATAAAGCTCCGCTACATATTCAAATCAAGTATGCTTACTAATCTGAAAAAAATCTTTCAAACTGCCCGTAAACCTAGGGAGCGGAAACTTCTCTTGTAAAAGCGACAATAACCAAAAGTACAGAAAATGCAGACAATGTAGATCTAAATCTGAAAAATAAAGTTAAAAATGAAAAAACTCATAGAAAAACAGCAGTAAAAAGATATTTTAGAAATAATTACAAATGCAATATGGAGATGGGCAGGGCATACTTCAAAATTAGGGGATGGGAGAAGGACCAAGATAATATTAAAGTGGACACCAAAAGTACCAGATAGAAACCAATAGAAACACCTAGACGAGGTGTCTGACAATAAAAAGAAGATAAGGGTTATGAATTTGCTTGAAAAATCACGCAACCAAAAATGAAATTTATCCTACAATATTTTTTAAACTAAAATTAGGGTCAATTTTCAATTGCTTTAGATTACATTTACCAAATTCACAAAGCTTGCATTAATCAACTGCCTATAGTTCTTAAATCAAAAAAATTCTACGAGGGGGTAAAACCAAATTTTTCCTGCAATCTTCGCTAAGTTGGTTGCAAGGCCTAATGCTTGAAAACATGAAGAAATCGATGGTTTTTCCTGTTCCCCTCAGCACTGGCTCCTACAGCTGAAATATTATTTTCTCTTATTACCTATGAATTTATGGGATACAGCTTTGGAGGACAATCATTCACTTCCAATATAGACGTACTGGAACACTTCTAAAGTTTTAAGATTAAATGCATATATTCTATAGATCGTTCCTAACAAGGAACGAAGTTCTTCGCCGCGACTCATCATAGTGTTGTAGTAATGCAACCAACTCTAAAAGATCTTTTATATACCTATTTTAGTACCTGCGTTACACAATTTATACTCTACCTGATAATGCCCTTGTTTCTTAAGAATGCCTCTATAACAAGTTTCAGAAACAGAAAAGTATAAAAAGTCAGATTGAGGGAATCGGAAGGATGGTTAAGGCTGAGTTAAAGTTTTGATCTACCAATTTACAAAAATCTGATTAACGACACTTTCTAGAAGGGAAAATGTTCCCTTATGAAAAATTCGTCCATGCTATATATAATAATAATTCATTTCTTCAGCCGCCAAAGTTTAGTTTCCGAACATTCAGCTCAAGCCCGACTGATGACAGCTTAAGGCCTTAAACCAGTCTCGGAAGACATTTGCTAACGTTTGGATAGTGAATCATGTATGCATTTTCCTTACTTTTGGCACATTGATTCATCATAATTTACCAACTAGAGTCAAGAATGAAATGTAGAATTCCGTATTTTTAATATACTCTATAGCCCCACTGTGCAACTTTTCATGCATCTCATAAGTTTACAAAAAAAACTTTGCAAAAAAACACATTGCTTCATCATAGTTTACCAATAAGAGTCAAGAATGAATTTTATGTCACATTTCAGGTAGTTAGCGCGGCGATTTAGCTGTTAATGGGCATGATCAATGATGCATTGAAAATCTTTCATAATGTCTGTTATAAATAGATGAAGAAATAATATAATTTTTAGAGCAAAAGTTTGCTGCTTTTTAAACCATCCGTGTATTAAAAATTATTATTCTGTGAATGGCCAACCACTGAAAGAAGTACCATGCTTCTCGTATTTGAATGTCAAATTTCGTGCTCTGCCGAGATGCAAGAAGAAGTTGGAATAAAGAGTGCTGGTGCCAATTTAAGACGTCTAATGAGAAGGGTGTTTAGTAACCGGAACTTAAAGAAATACACTAAAATGTTGTGTTTACTTATATTTCGTCTACAATACATTAGAGAGATTTCATCAAGGCTGCCTCCGGAAAAGCTTAAGAATAAAATGGCAAGGCTATTAGGCCAATGTGAAAATTATTTTTCAAGTACTTTTCTTTCGAGCTTATTCACTGTTTGAAAAGGTCATTCACTGCCAAAGAATATAGGACAATAGGATGACAAAGCAGGTCCTCTTTAGCGAATTAAATAACCAAAAGCGAAATATGGGTGGTCCAAAAAAAACGTCATAAAATCATCTCTAAAGAGCTCCATGTCAAGCGTGTCTGAATGGGAATAAACAGCAAACAACATACCAATAGTCGTGAGGAGATAGTGCAGGTGATGTTATGGATAGTGAGGAGTTGTACAATGCCATGAAGAAAATAATGACTATAAAGTATCAGCCCAAAGGCAGGCGCGAAATACCAAAGATTAGACCGCGTGTATCAATTCTGTATCCTCCTGACCTTAAATGCCAAATATGCGGAAGACCATGCAATTCTAAACTAGATTATTTGAGCCACTATATAACCCATAATTCTTCAACAATGGCTCAGAAAAATTAATAGCCATGAATGAGGTCATACTCATATCGAGTTGATAGCCATAATCATCATCACTATTCGAATAGATTAACGGACGGTTCAAAATCGAGGTTGGGTGTAGGCTGCAGTTTTATTTATGACACTTTTTCCTTTGGTTACAGACTACCTACTTACACCAGCATACTAACTGCAGAACTAGTGGCCATCAATTATGCACTAGAATATCACCTCTTGCTCCCATCCATCCTGGATAATATTTAACGATTTTCATAATGCTTTCCAGTTAATATAATGTCAATATCATCCATCTTTCATTCCAGTTGAAATCAATATTCTGGATTTAATTAAAATTATTATCGCGACATTTCTTTAAGATTTTTCTGATGCCCAGGCCACAAGGGCATAAAAGGGAATGAAGATACTGACCACCTTACTAAGCACGATTGACGGCTCTTTCCTTCCATCCACTTATAATTACAACGATCTAAACTCTTTACTAAACGTATATCTAAAAAACAACACTTAGAATTATTGCAACAACCTTGATAGATCCAATAAGAGAAATAAAGCCGCTGTATTCTCTAAGCCCCCTCTAGATACCTTTCCTGACAGAAGTTTCTACGTAAAGTGGCATAGACTTAAAATAGGCCCCTGCAGATTCTCTCATGAGTACATACTCATGAGCTGCCCATGAGTGCCCAATCACATCTCATGGTTGCCCTTGTCATATTCCTGTAAGACATTGTTTGTCTTACAGGAATTATTGTCTCTATCTCTCTATGACTATTCTTAACCTCTTACGGCATTTATTTGCCTATCCTAAAAAAATATATTTCTTCCTAATTGGACTGTGTTTTCTCAGGATGTACATTTTAGATACAGAATAGAATATGTTTCTAATAATGAAATGATGAAACAATTAACGCTGAAAAGGGAAATCATTAGGATTATATCTGAGAAATTTTCTCACCAAAAGAGAACAACTTGTAACTAACTACCTGTGCATATACGAAGGTAGAAAAATTTATAGAACATTTATAGAAAATATTCTGCTAATAGATGCTCAGTTGTCAGTCACTTATGTCACTCGATGCTAGTGTTTCTGTAAACTTGTAAAAACTCAAATATCGAACCGTCATTAAATTATTGAATTTGGAAGGCAATAGCATCAATTTGGGCTTAATTTGCGTAAGCGTATTGCCTTTCAAATGATAGCATTCAATGACGGCTTTATATTCGATTTTTTCCAACTTTACAGAAACACTAACATCACCTGACATAAATGACCGTTAAACAACAACTGGGCGTCTAATATAGCTGATTTTTTCAAGCTTATCTTTCAACGCATACGCAATTATATTATCAGTATATTTTTGACGAATAACGCCATCTTCATATTGTGAGTGGGAACTTTTCAGACTACTCTCGTAATTGCTCTTAAAAAGAAATAGAAGAGTTAAGCTTCAAGTTTTCTTCCAAGCGGAGGCTATTTTTCAGATAAAAGCTTCTTATTTCATAAATATAATCAAGAGTTTGCTACCTGGTCTTAAAATGTAAAAAACCTATCTTAAACATACACTGTGCCAACAGCAATTTACTGCGCTTCAACATTGTAAATGTCCATATTTACACCTTCATTACAACACCCAACGCTTTTGATTACTATCTTCCATATTTTTTGCATTTTGTATATATCATGTGCACCAACACAAAAATCGTCCACGGGTCTTATCACGTTCATTACATACCTCATACTTTACTATCCCTATCTAACCTGACGGCCACGACGTCAAGGGTACTTAAATCGGGTAGATATACAGGCCGATAAAGATTCCGCATGTACAGCCTATAGGTTGGCTAAACTGTATTAATTTTTCACTAATGCCCGACTTCCTGCGAGGGAGGCCAGGCTCTTGGGCATATTCAGAAAGTCGATTTCAGAAGTTGATAATGTGCATTTGCATTGGATTATAGATTGGGGCGGAGAAACAAATACATAGACGGCGTAACAATTTCCTTATAGTATCTTTAACACAAACGTAATAACGTATTGATTTTTTGTATTTCTTTAGTCTGTGGGTGATACTAATCACCTTGTCATTTATATAATAAAACTAAAAATATATTAAATTGATTAGAGGACAAACAATTGCAATTTATTTAATAGTTTGATAATTATTTTTTAACACTTTACAGGCAGTAAGTACAATTAATATATTAATAAGAGGTCAAGTAAAGGGTTGTCTAATAAGAGTATCAGAACTATAAAATGAGGCACTATGATAACTACAAATGATAATTCAATAATTTTAATTTTATCTTGAAGAGCAAATAATGACATTATGTTCTGAAAATGATGTTCTTCAAATGTCTTTCTCGGCTTCGTCTGGTGGAATGCATTCTGGAGACCCAATTTTGAATTATTATTTCACATGCGGTATATTTTCAATGGTGGCCTGAATGTTTCATTTAAGGGAACCCGATGGTCGGAAAATGAAAAAAATATCTTAAATAATAAAATCTTATAACATTCTACATTCAATTCTGGTCATTTCTATATAGATATCAAGAGGGTTTAAAAACTGTAACATGCATAAAACAATTTGGTTTCGGCAGCATCTTTAACTGGTCTACGGAATCGTTTTTCTTATTACTAATAATAATAAAATAGGCTTATATTCAATAAAATTGATGTTTAATTGCCGTATATTTGTATATGTATTTATGTATATTTCACATTATAATTAATGACTAAACGACAACTCTTTTATTGAATACTGTTTATTATAATGTACTGTTAGATTTTTTTGGACTGCGTCCAATGCGTCAAATATATATAAACATGGGTTGTTGGCTGTGGATGGGGTCTCTCTATTCTTGATGGTATGGAATATGACGGCGCCCTGAAGAGTCTGAACCTCGAGAGATGAAACATATGTCATCCAGTTGAAGGAATAGGTGGGGCTCCGTCCCGGTCAAGCAACCAACAAAAGTGTTCATGTGCCGGTCCAATGTTCGCCCTGCTTTTGTCTTGGACCTGGCTTTTTGTGATGTGTCTGACATTGTCCTTTCAACATATTCCTATTCTTATCCAATGAGTACATTTTTTTCTATGAAATGTTTTCCTGGATATTCAATTCATGTTCAATTCATTAAACACTTGAAGATGAAATATAGCACCTACCGTAAAAGTTTCTACTGCTTCATATGCCCCTAATTTTAAATTTTTTAGAGTCACAAAATTTGATTTAAGTATTTTTTCCCAAATTTCATTGTTCAAAGATTCATTAGGGTTATGCGTCCTGCCATGTAAACATTTTTGTAGTAACTCAGAATGAGCCAAGCCCCTATACACTGGCTTTATGATATCCATAATATATGGACATCATATATTATATGGTTCATTAGCATTTACCGATTTTATTTGTATTTGCACCATGTACCACACAAACCATGGATCGGTTTGTCGACCAAACAGCTTTCCTCATGTTCTTCAAATTGTTGTTATTAGACCTGATTGCATTCCTGTAATACTGCTGCAGTTTGTCAATGGCTTTATCTATCAGTCTGCTCTTCCCAGAGTGGCTTGCCATCTTTGGGTTTTTTCCTTTGTATGTTTCCTTCATTTTTCGTAGGCGTGCCCCTATCCTCGTTTGCATGCTCGTTGCTCGTTGAAATGATTTTTTCATAAATGTATAAATATTTATTTGTATTTATTTGTAAAGTACATGAAAAATTACCTTTAGGGCTGCTGCTTTTACAATCAGCGCAAAACATTAGAATTTATTTTTTACATAAAATTTTTTTTTGACAGTAGATTTTGCTCAAATGGCAAAACCAGAAAATTGTGGTTGTATTTAATTTTATTTCCAGCATTATTTATGTAAAATAAGATTGGTTAGGTGAAGAACTCCCAGAAGTCTGCTGGGTGGACGCAGAAGGTGTTGGGGATAGGGATGTGATTCTGGACATTTCCTTCATCTTCCTGGCTTTTCTACCTCTTCCCGATGTAGGAATGTAACTTCGCTTACGAAAATCTCTCTTACATTGACCCATTTTGGAAAATAATGTAAAGTGGAGATTAAACTGACGATGTATGTGTATTATAATTATAATGTAGTGTAAACGAGGTAAACTGGGCGTTATCCATTGCTTACATAGAGCAACGATATTCTAAGGGTTCCGATATAATATCGATTCGTTTTCGCTGCGAAAAACTGGTGACAAACCGTGACACAAAATCAGCCGTCCTGAAAAGTTAGGTTTTTTCATATTTAGGTCCCATTTTCTTAAGAACTACTAAAGATCTTGTAATGCGATTTTCACCTCAAGCGGTTTTTACATCAAGTATTCAGCAGTATATAGTACTTGTTTTTTTTTTTAGGTCCAAAAGTAAATTAGGAAAAAAGAACAAAAATCTCAAAGTGAAAAAAAAAACAAAATTTTGACGGCTTATCAAAATTTTTATATATAAAATATAAAATTGATATTTAAAATTTAATAAAAAAAGTCAAATTAAACTGGCGGTAAAGATTAAAAAGCTAAAATTAAAGTCCAGTCGCTAGCTATAAACGTTTTCGAGAAAAAGGTCTTCAAAGTTGGCAACTATTCCATATGGATAAGCCAGCCATCAGGTTCTCTCAACGCCAAGAATTGCTCGCGCTTTATTTCTGTAAACCAGATACTTAACCCCACAAAACGCAAATTTTTGGACTACAAAGTTCGTGAGATCGCATGATATTGGTGACCAGCTGATATTACCATTTCGCGATGCAGAGCGTCCAGGAAACTTTTCTGACAAAAAATCGATTGTCTGCCGAGATGTATGACAAGTCGCACCATCTTGTTGAAAGAAAACATTATTTATATCCACATTTATTACTTCAGACCAAAAATATTTAGATTCTTGATATATTCATATAGCGTTCACCATCAACACTAACACGATTAATATTGAACCAAACAGTGACTTTTTGATGATAAAACGGTAACTTCTGAATTAGTTGAGGATTTTCATCTGTCAAATCGTCCATTTATGTATATTTACAAACCCATTAAGCCAGAAAAAGATTATTATTGGGTCACCTTCCAACTTCCAATTTCTACGCGTTATTGAACCGTTTATCTGTCCATTGTGAATTGATACAATGAGCTGAATATAGAGATATACGAGTAACATTTACATTTCAAACAGTGTTGCCGCTTATACGTTTTAAGTTCCGACACTCTTATTCGAAAACTTTACCAAAGTGTACTCGTGTAAGGATACACCTACATTGATTTGTATTTTCCACTCGTATTAGGTATAAGTTTTTCAGTTTGCTTAAAACAGATTGCAAATTCTCTAAAAATTCAAAAAACGAAATCACATCAGTCGCTGTTACCATTAGACAATCTGTCTATATTTTTTTCAAACTGGAAATGTCCTGTATATACAAATTCAAATTAGGAGAACTATAGCAACGCAACTTGAATTTTAAACAAAGTAAAAGTATAATCAAAATTTACGGTAACCATATTTGAAATGTCAAGAACTTTTCTGTTAATAGAACTTGACTAAATCAACTGTTATTTCACATAATGAAACCCACATCAGATAACAATAAAGAAATTATTACTTGCAATAATTTTTTTCCCAGTTGTTTATTCACCTGCAAATCAATTGATTTACATATTTAAAAATAATTAATAGAGCTCGATGACGTTAATAATACTGAATGATTAATCTAAGACATTTTGGTGTATATACATATTCTAAAGGGTTGTCCAATAAGAATGTAAGAACTTTAAAATGAAGTAGTATGGTAACTATAAGTAATAATCCGGTAATTTTTATTATATCTTGAAGTACAAATAATGGCAATATGTATTTAAAATAATGTGGTTTAAATGTCCCCCCTTGCTTCGTCTGATGGAATGCATTCTGGATACCCAATTTTCGGTGGTGTGGGATACCCAATTTCCCTGAAAATTGCATAGTGCTTATTTTAAGATCTGCAGCCACAGCTCTTCTTAAAACGTCGCATCGAGATACCGTAGACGACCTGATCTTCCGCTATCTTCAGGACCCATATTTCCTTCCCGGAACTTTTTGAATCAGAGTAGTTACTTTTTCACACAAATACGTGGTATATTTTCAATCTGAATGTTTCGTTTAAGATCAATGATTGTTCGGGGTTCACTTCTGTAAACCAAAGATTTAACATAACCCCACAAAAATTAATCCAGGAAACGTTTCTTACAATAAATCAATTATTTGGCGAGATCTGTGGCAGGTTGCATCGTATTCTTGAAAAAGATATTATTTTATCAACATTTTCAGGCCAAAGATATTCTGTTAGCATATTCCTGTTGCGCTCACCATTAGCCGTGACACGATATCCATCATCGTCTTCAGCAAAATAAGTATTCAATAAAAATAACACTTCTTTAGTCCAAAAACTAGTTATATCTCTCTGGAACTCGCATTAAAGAATACTCGATTTTTATACTCGGTTATTTTTCTGTGCTATCCACGATTTTGGATGCAAACGGTTGCCCTATAAAATATGTATAGTTTATGCTTTAGTGTTTCTTGCTTTAGGAAGCCTGATAAGCCCTATTTACTGACATACATATGTGCATATATGTATGTATATTTATGTATACTAGTTCAAGAAGCTACAAACGGTTTAATTTCTTAGGCTTTAACCTTTTTTTATCATAATTATTTTTTGATCAGTTAATTCTTTTATTTGTAGTTATAACAAGAGTTTAACACTCACTACAAATATACACATACTACTACAAACATGTATATCATTTGTAGTTTCTGGCTTAGGGTTGTTTATTCCGACAACTTCGTTACTTTCGATTTTATCCGATATTTATTTACATGAATAGTGTAAAAAAATGTTTTCTTATGACTACAATAAACTACAAACAATTTAGCACTAATTTCATTCCTATTTTTAGTATTATTATCAATATTTACTGCCTTGAACAATATCTATTGTTTGTCTATTTGTCTATTTTTCTATGTCTATGTCAATTTTTTCTATGTCAATTTTTCCTGCATAATTCATGATACTATAATAAAAAGCAAAAAAAATCGAGTATTCTTTAATGCGTGTTCCAGCGTGATGGAACTCAAAAACTGCACTAAACCGTGTGGAACTGCTCTAGAATCCAATTCGTACATAATCTATCTTTCGATGGTGAAACGGTACAATATAGTGGACGCAGCAGTTTGTGAGTAACATTTACATTTCAGACAATATTGCCGCTATTAGTTTTCAAAGTTCTGACACTCTTTACATTAAATGTCAATCATATATTCGCAGAATGACGAACTAACATCGCTTAACCATCCTTGCGCTTCGTCGTAACAAAATCCGGTAAATAAGGTGAATATGACAATGGTGTAATAACTTGAATTCTCATGTTAAGACAATTACTTCACTCTTAAGAGCTTTAAGTGGATGTAATGCATTCTCTTAGATAGAGTTTAGTTTTGTTATTTAAGTTGTTACATAGTATATTCTCGAAGCTTTTGATGCATTCAATGTATAAAAGGAAAATCACATATTTTTCCTACGAATTACATAAATATTATTAACGGCATTAAAATTACATTATATATTTGTGTGTATGCGTATTATGAGGATGGGGTAATTGATTTATTTTAATTCATTATATCAGTCTTATCGTAATCCAAATAAAGTATTATTAGCGCCTGTTTCTTCACTTGTCTCTCATATAACGATACCTTTTTTAAGAACAAGTTTATTATTTTTTGTAAATTGAATATGCATACTTAGCATTGCTAAGATATTAGTCAAACACAATATCAGATAGTACATTACAATAAAGGATGTATGTATCATTCTATTTTCTATTTTATGTAGTCAATTATAATTAATAAAAACACGACTTTCTCATCTTATATTTGATGTAGACAATGATTTAACTTAGTGCTTAATGTTTTGAAAATAATTTGGCCAGCCCTATAAGAGTTAAAAAGTAAGATATTAAGTCAAACACAATATCAGATAGTACATTACAATAAAGGATGTATGTATCATTCTATTTTCTATTTTATGTAGTCAATTATAATTAATAAAAACACGACTTTCTCATCTTATATTTGATGTAGACAATGATTTAACTTAGTGCTTAATGTTTTGAAAATAATTTGGCCAGCCCTATAAGAGTTAAAAAGTCAAGTGTGGTTGTTTCGTATTAGACATCTGATGCTTTATGGGTTTCGAAAGCATAACAATGTTGTAAATGCAATTAATGCTGGTACACTAAACATGGTTTTGATTCGAAAACGTCCAGGACTGATTAATCGAGAAGATGTATTATTCTCCTGATACTGCACCGTCAGATTGCTATCTTGTCTTCGTTAAAAAGAAACTTCCACTGTGATAGCTATCAAAACTGCACTCGAAAATATTTTACTTTAACATCACCCTCATTTTATATAAAAAGGTATTAGAAAGTTTGTCAGAGTGTCAGAGTGAGACTATATAGTAGATTTAAACTGTATTAACTAACTAAATTAATTAAATAAAATATAATTTTGTACAATATCAAAAAACATCACTTATGGGTTGTCCTAATACTTGAATTCGTAATTGTTATTATTACAATTTACAAAATATCTCCTGCTATCCCAACAAAATGCTAGGAGAATATAGACCATGAGGCAAAGTTTCAAATCATAACTCGTTTAATTTCTGTTGGATCACCTGGAGAATATATGATCATATTTTGTTGAATAATAGAACTATTGAATATGTACGAGTACTAGTTAACGTAGGAGTTATAGTGAATTTAATATATATGAAAAAATCGTCAGTAGTTGTCTGTTCAAGCCTACGGAATGTAAATTATACCTGTAATGTTGATTTCAACCAGACGTTATCCTGTCTAAATTTTAATAAACCTGTTTGTGACCGTATTGTTTTCCTGAAAACTTTTCCAAGACCATAACGAACAAACCAAAAAATGAATTACGCACATCCATCGTTCGAATAGTGAGTTATGGTCTTGAGTTCATTTAAAAATTCCATAGAAAGATCACTTTCAGTTTTTCCCGAATTTTGCAATTTTTCAGGCAAATTTTCCAATGTTTCTTTCCCTAAAAACTTTATTCGGATTATTACTAACATTAAAAAAAAATTAGACAAATCGGTCCAGCCGTTCTCAAGTGATGCGCTTACCAAAGTACAGCATTTAATTTTTATTTATAAAATTAAAGCAAAAGGCTCGAAAAATAGATATAGCTTATAATCTATGCAGAAAGCTTTACCAAAAGAAATTCATATCAATCAATGACATTAACTGAGACATTAAAACACAGTTATTAAACTCGAAGTTTTTCGTAACACAAACTGCACTAGCACTTTTTATAGATACCTAGAAAGGATGAGAGTACAAATAATACAAATATGATCTTAAAACTTGCAACATCACAGAGGAGCTTGAGAAAGGGCTAAGATCAGAGACATCATAAAAGACTCAAAACATAAAGCGGCGACAAAGCCAAAGAATGAATCCCTAATCATATTGTTCAACTTTTGTAGTCCATACTTGAATCATTCGAAGAAGAACAATTTTAATGAATTGAAAAGATTTTTTACTAGAATTTGTTTAGTTTCACAGTAAATGTGTAACTAATTTAGAGAACTATTGGGCTTTCAACTTGGATATTTGAGCTTGGTAGGTAATCTAGTGCATATTTCACAACAGAATTGTATTTTTTGCAATGTTTAAAAACAGCAAAAGCAGTAATGGAACAAGCTGCACAAGTTCGTCAAATTTGGTATCAAATTATTCTTCTGAGAACAGTGCCTTTATACGAGGATCGCTCAATAAGTCCTTAGAAAATGATAGAAAAACAAATTATTTAAAGTAGATTTTTATAATTTTTCAACATAATCTTATTTTAGCTCTATACACTTTTCCAAGCGTTTTTCCAACTTCTTTGGAATGATGACCTCCTTATTCGATGTGAACCGTTGTCCGCTGAGTAATTTATTAAGTTCGGAAATAAAAAAGTCACTAGGGGCCAAATGCGGTGAATACGGTGGAGGTTGTAATAATTCGAACTTTAATTCCATGATTTCGGGCATTGAAACTCTATAGGTTTGCACCCGTGCATTGTCTTGATGGAAGAGGATCTTTTTCTTTTTTAAATGACGTCGATTTTTTACGATTTCTTCGCTCAATCGGTACAATTACGACGCATAATACTCTCCAGTTATTGTTTTTTCTTTTTCCAAGTAATTGGTGTAAATAATTCCGCGTGCATCCCAAAAAATTTTGGCCATAACCTTGCCGGCCAATTTTACCGTCTTCGCCTTCTTCTGAGTCCGTTCGCCTTCAAAAACCCACTCTTTTTATTGTTCTTTTATCTCTGAAGTGTAGTAGTGTATCCATGTTTCATCCACAGTTATATATTGATTCAGAAACTCATCAGAATTGCGACGAAAAAGGCGACAAAACCGCCTCAAAGTCGACCGCACGATTGCGTTTATCGAACTTCATCCAATTCAGCTTTGATCTCTTTCGGTGTTAAACCTTTTAAATATAAGTGTTTAATCACCACTCGGAACTCACTTTTTTCCATTTTTCTAAATAAACAAAAGTCGCTTGCTTCAATCGACAATAAAAGTGAAATCATGTGATGAATATAACTGAGACTTTGACAGCTATTTGGTGAATATCTGAACTTCCGATACTAGGAGCGCCGATGCTACGAGCTACGATGCACTTCCGATGCTACGAGCGCCATCTCTTGGATATTCTAAGGACTTATTGAACGACCCTCGTATTTAACTTCAATAGTTTCAATAGCCTATGGTGTGGAGGAATCATTAGCAATCCATCAAAAATGACAACGAATGAAATAAGAAAATCAACTAATAAACTAACTTGAAATTGTGTAAAATCATTAAATGTGTTATTTTCTTTTTAGACCGATGATTACGCAAGTTTATTACTATTGAATCACATTGTCACTGCATAAGTATTACCACCTGCTATCGTAAAATAGAAACTAGTTAAAATAGTTTTCACGGTGCTTGGCAATTCGAAATCTCTCAACAAATGTTACGAAGAGTTAGTGAAAAAAGATATATTAAGAATTACGTCGAAAGGATTAATATATATTGCTGTTATTGAAGAAAGTAATTTCAAGTGCATCTTTCGTGTTAATCAATATATTAGTTATATCGGGATGTCAGGAAAGTACGTAGGGATTTTCCATTAGTTGCACTTTTAACGCTGGTAAATAAAAGTCTGCGTTGGATAGTAATGTCTATTTACATATTATTAATTCATGTTATATTTACAATATTTACATTCAGGTTTGCTTCTGAGACGGGCTCTCTGAGACCAACATCAAATGATAAACTGCCTGGCTGGCATTGCCTCCCTCCTCTCCCCACCTTGACATCAGACATGAAGTGACATCGATGACATTAAATCGTCTACATCTACGATCCATTTCTTATCCGGGCATCAACCTGCATATCGCCGACTCAAATCGAAAACCAGTTTCCTGCACATAACAGAAAACTTATCCAACAACCTTATTAAAAAACAGCAACAAACTATATTCGGGACGTGACAAGATAGAAACGCTTATCTTCCAGACTGGTTTATACCAAAGAAGGAACTCCCTGCAGGACACACAGTTGCATAGTCCAAAAATACAATAAACAGATGGGGGTTTCAGATGAGCAGACTATTGTCCATCTCAACGGAGTCCCACAAATATTTTTCTCTGCTAAATGTTTATGTAAAATCTTGGTATGTTTATCTTACTAATGCCTTGATTTGCTCATTCGAGCTTTTTTGGCTCTTGGTGAATTTGGGCTCTTCCAGTGCATGGATTGGCGCTTCGTTTCAGGATCATAAGTAAAAAAACGTCACATGTTATTATCCTTTCCAATAAGTTTGGATCATTTTCAATGGCATTCAAAAAGTCAGTACAAACATTTTTGCGAGCTTCTTGTTGTTCAAACCTGAGGATTTTAGGCACCAGTTTGGCACACACTTTTTGCATGTTAAAATTGTTATGTAAAATTTGTGACTGTAACGATCCGAATAGATGTTAATAGTCTCAGGTCTGGAGAATATGGAGGGTATGATAACATTTCGATTAAAACTTAAAAATCTTCTCCCCATAATAAACTCAAAAAGATTTTTACACATTAAATTGTTTTTAACGTTCCGACGCTCGTTTTGCAAACCATATTAGCATAATCAGGAAATGATTCAATTTAATGCACATTCATTAGATTAAATCATCTCCTGATGATGCTAACATGGTTAGTGAAACGCGAGTCGAGAAATTTAAATAAAGTATAAAAGTGATTTGGTGTTTAGTAGTAAATCTCTTCGAGTGTAGTGTTTTATACCGAAGGGTCCAATAAAAGAATTGATCTTGTCTTCGAATTTGATCTCGAAGGGATGAAAGGTGACTTCCATGTGATTTATCAATGTTGAATGTTCCTTATATATTACCTGGTACATTTTTATTACCTGTGAACAGTTTAAATTGTTATGTAAAATTTGTGACTGTAACGATCCGAATAGATGTTAATAGTCTCAGGTCTGGAGAATATGGAGGGTATGATAACATTTCGATTAAAACTTAAAAATCTTCTCCCCATAATAAACTCAAAAAGATTTTTACACATTAAATTGTTTTTAACGTTCCGACGCGCGTTTTGCAAACCATATTAGCATAATCAGGAGATGATTCAATTTAATGCACATTCATTAGATTAAATCATCTCCTGATGATGCTAACATGGTTAGTGAAACGCGAGTCGAGAAATTTAAATAAAGTATAAAAGTGATTTGGTGTTTAGTAGTAAATCTCTTCGAGTTTAGTGTTTTATACCGAAGGGTCCAATAAAAGAATTGATCTTGTCTTCGAATTTGATCTCGAAGGGATGAAAGGTGACTTCCATGTGATTTATCAATGTTGAATGTTCCCTATATATTACCTGGTACATTTTTATTACCTGTGAACAGTTTAAATTGTTATGTAAAATTTGTGACTGTAACGATCCGAATAGATGTTAATAGTCTCAGGTCTGGAGAATATGGAGGGTATGATAACATTTCGATTAAAACTTAAAAATCTTCTCCCCATAATAAACTCAAAAAGATTTTTACACATTAAATTGTTTTTAACGTTCCGACGCGCGTTTTGCAAACCATATTAGCATAATCAGGAGATGATTCAATTTAATGCACATTCATTAGATTAAATCATCTCCTGATGATGCTAACATGGTTAGTGAAACGCGAGTCGAGAAATTTAAATAAAGTATAAAAGTGATTTGGTGTTTAGTAGTAAATCTCTTCGAGTTTAGTGTTTTATACCGAAGGGTCCAATAAAAGAATTGATCTTGTCTTCGAATTTGATCTCGAAGGGATGAAAGGTGACTTCCATGTGATTTATCAATGTTGAATGTTCCTTATATATTACCTGGTACATTTTTATTACCTGTGAACAGTTTAAGGTCAAATACCCTAAAGATGATGGCGTTAAATAACTGTTACTGAAATAATACCGAGCATACAATAACATTCAATGAATTTAACATAACTAAAAATACTTATAGTTAATAAAAGTAGAATTAAAAAATATACATGTGAATAAATTAGCAGACCTAATAGTATATGTAATATTGACAAATTATTTCCCAACATCCCTTAAAGATTCGACAAATGACCAAAGAGGAGGCAATCTTGGAGCTTATCATCATTTTGCGGGTTACAATGCGAATATTTTTTGATTTTTCAATTTTTTCACTATTAATCTTCCAACTTTATAAAATAAAAAACATCAGATGATAGAAGTTTAGTATGAATAATATCCGGTTGTCCATAGAATTATTTAAATAATTGAAGTCAAACTTTCTTTCAACTTTAACAAACACTCGACCAAAAATCTGGCAATGTCGAGTAACCGGCTAAGAAAAAAAGAAATATAGTTATAGCTTAAAAAGAGAGATTACTATGTATGCCATTTCTGTATTTGAGGCAAAAAAAAATATTCCGTCCCGTTTAAAAATGCCTAGAAACATGATATCTGATTTTAACAGATCAAGAGTAAAAACAGGGCTTTAATCAAAGTGACATCCCGGAAATTGAAGGTGTTTCCCAAAGTGCTGAATCGAAAATTCATAAAAAATTCCAAAAATTTACAAATAACGTAAAAGATCAATACAAGTGGTATATTAAGGGAGCTTGATAGGCTTGAAGAAGTAAATATTTTACGATAAACGATAAGACTCAGACTGAAAGCGGTAAATTTGCATCGCAGAAGACCTTTATGTGTTCCCAAATTAACCCTTCAACAAAAAAATGTAAGATTGTAATGAGCTCGAGAAATGGTGGATCCTAGTCCTAACTGGAATAACGTGATGTACTCCAATGAAACGAGAATTGGTTTGGTTTCTGATTCACAAAGAACATTAGTTTGAAGAGCCTCAGGTCGGCAAGCCCCATTAGAAACAGTTCAACCACGTATTCCAATTGAAGGTAGGAGCGTGATATTTTGGGGTGGTATTATAAGGGGTACACGGACACCTCTACTGATCCTGGAGATAAAAGTCACTAAAAAAAGTCACTAAAAAAAGTCACATAAATTATTAATAATTATAAAGTAAAAAAAATCATCATTATTTTGACTTATAAGTATCACTAGCACTTCCTTAACATCAAAGCTCTTTTACTGTTTCATCATTTACTGTTTTCTTACTCATCGGCAATTCTATGCATTTATCATTTTTTGCAAGAGTGTAATTTAATATGGTATGTCTACAAAAATCTTCCTCGCATCATCCCACGAGACACTTGTGTGCATTGAAAAATTTTTTCACTCGAAAATAATAAATTAATATTAGGCATATTGGTCATTTGGTGTCGAGTTTTATTTGGTACTAGTAAAAGTTGTAAAACAATAATGAAATATTTGAATATTCCAAACTTTTGGATATATATATATATATATATATATATATATATATATATATATATATATATATATATATATATATATATATATATATATACATATATATATATATATATATATATATATATATATATATATATATATATATATATATATATATATATATTTATATATATATATATATACATATATATATATATATATATATATATATATATATATATATATATATATGTATATAAATAATAAATTATTAATAATTATAAGGTAAAAAAAATCATCATTATTTTGACTTATAAGTATCACTCGCACTTCCTTAACATCAAAGCTGTTTTACTGTTTCATCATTTACTGTTTTCTTACTCATCGGCAATTCTATGCATTTATCATTTTTTGCAAGAGTGTAATTTAATATGGTATGTCAACAAAAATCTTCCTCGCATCATCCTACGAGACACTTTTTGTAAGATCACACTCATTTTTTTTAAAGAATTTCAAACCAATTAATTTACTTGTTCTAACCTAATGTGAAGGTCCAGTTTTCTTTTTAACATTCTATTATAATAGAAATGATAGACAAGCTTTTTAACTCCCTGATAATTTTTTGTTATTAAGCATTAATTATATAAAATTCCGTTTTTCTTACTTTTTATTTTCCTGTGTGTTAATTAAAACTGTTTAATTATCTAATATCATTAATTAAAATATTACTAATAATTCCAGTTGTTTAATAATACAAATACTTAACAGGTTTTTATAACGTAATCGCATCAATCACACGTTTGTTTATTATATCAGAGGCCGTTAATAAGAGTTACTCTGTCCACAGTCTAGCCTCAAGCCCAGGTCACTATATCTCACCGCTAACTTCGACTTATGACCCGGAGTGTACCGTACCAAGTAGAAAACCCCTACGTCGTCTAATCAAATGAAAAGGAGGTGGTATTTAGATAATGGGGTGGTTCTACAATTTAAAAAATGCCCACCCTCTCATTGTGAACGGTGGGGGCAAAAATAGGCTGGCCCATTTTTCTAAAGGAGGGATTTAAGAAAAATGCAGTGGGTGGGGAATTTTTTCTTTCGTCATTTTCGAGAACGGGTGGGGATTAGTACTTTTTTGTGGTGGGGGAGTTTTGTCATCACTTCAGCCAAATTAAGTTGAAGCTCAAGTTCCTCCTGCAGCTCAACGGTCCGTGTTTATTTTGAATGTGGAAAAAATGTGCTTTGATCTATGTCGACCCAAAACGCAGTCCGAACATCTGATGGAGAGTTTTAAAACAATGTCTTATGCTGAAATCTCATTTTAAATATTTTTCTTGGCGCTCGTTCAAAGTTCTACGCACTAAAAATATATAAGAGCGGCGGCAAATGCCAAACGAAAATTAAAAAATCGCAAAAAATAGGTCCAGAAAATACATAAAACTGCACTAAGTATTATCATGACTCAAATGCATCTGCTATTCCGAATTATTTTTAGTAGCGTTAATAAAAAAAGCAATAAATATTTTATTTCGAGTGAAGTTTCAAGGAAATTTGCCGTATATTTTCGAGACGGAATTCAAAAATGGAAAAACTACCGCGGTCGGTAAGAGATTTGAATTTTCAATTTCAAATACCAGTAAAATGTTTAGCATTCGCCAAGCGAATTTATAACATTTTTTTGTAACTGATACTAGTCAAACACGGTAAACAAAACAATTTTTAATTAACGATGGAAGAATGATTTAAATAAGTTGATAGACACTACACAGTTATGGATATGGACTTCCTAAATTAATAAATGGGCTAAAAAATATTTGGCATGTATATTGTCGTAATATTGATTATTACAGCAAAAGTGTTCACTAATACTGCCATTAAATACTTTTGGGCTTGGGACCATTGACAGATTAATTGCGTTTAATACATAATCTATTTATTGCGTGTTTCTTCTTTTTCTTACAGTGGTGCTACATTGAGCTGTGGTGCTCCAGTGGTGCTAGTCCTTGAGCCTTAACCTCCTGTAACCTTCGGCTTTCTCCAGATTGATCTCCAACAACCCCCTACCAGTTTTTAATGTACAGTAGTTCTTCAGCATATCTTCTTACGTTGTCAGGCCACCGTGTTTTAGTTTACTTCTCTTTCTGTTACTTTCTATTCATTCCTCCATAATTCTTGTTTATATTCGACTTTCCACCATTATTTTCCCCACGTGTCCCACCCATGTGAAATTTTCGAATTGAGTATAGCATAGTTAGAAATGGATCTAGTTCAAAAGCCACAGTATTTATGTACTTTACGAATGTTTTGACTGTTAGCGCCAATATCAAAATTTACTACCCTTATAAATATAAATAATTCATAAGGATATCATTTCAAAAAGTTAGACTATTAAAGTCATGTTATAATGAAATAAAATATCTCAAGTATATCTAGATAATAAAAATATAAAAACAACAGAAATAACTTAAAAACAATCGAGAAAAAATAACATTATTTTATATAAAATCTTTTTTTTTTTGAGCGAAAGTATTTCACCAAAAATAATGATGAACATAATTTAATTTCCAGAAATGTATTTGCACATATTAAACCATAATTATTATCGATAAAATGTTCCATAAACTAAATGATTGCATCTGTAAAGTACAAATTCCTGCGATATCTACTAAAATATATCTTGTTTAGTTACAGTTGAACCGTATATTTTCGAAGATGAAGCTGTTAAAGTGTTTACCATCAAAGGACAAGATATTGCGGAAATGATAACCAATTTTTCTGGCTAAAATTGGAGAGAACCTGAGTGGAGATATTTTCTTAAAGTGTTTCGTTTGTTATGTCTGTATTTCGAATATATTGTCATCCAAATATCTTCCTCATACCGGTTTACAAATGATCTCGTCTTTGTTAATCGCTTTTTCAAATAGCATATCGCATCTTGTCCTTTAGTTTATGGATTATTCTTATAATCACCATTGAAAATAGCCCAATGATTTCAAGTTGCAGGATCTCAGTGGCCAATCTTCATTGCTGTTTCAGGAGAGAGCATTCAAGAGAGCAATGTGGTGTTTACAAATCAGTTATTTTATAAATCAACTGAAACTCCTTGGTTTCTTTGTCACGAAAAAGGCACATTAGTTTAAACTTTAAATATTACTATTATTGTATGTTACATTTTTAAATATTGTTAAGAAATACAACTTATTTTATACTAGTATATCATTAAATATGACATGCGTATAGAAAACAGATTAGTTTCTTGTTTCCAATCATATTTCATCATATATGAATATTTTATTCTAAGGTCACTTACTTAATTAAAATTAAATAATTATTTTATTCAGATTATATCTAATTATTTGAATCTAATATATCATTTATATTTCACAAAGAAAATCTATATTTTTTTACAGAATATTAACAGAATTATCATTATCCACCATCCATCAACTTAACATAGCCTTATGTTTCACTTTGAGATCATCGAACTCAGGATTAAGTTTCTAAAATCCATTTAAATACTATATATTTAAATACGTAAATAAATCAAAATAGAAGGATATAAAAACTATGTATGGTATTCAATTTATTTTTATTAATATGACTTTAAAATCAATTTATTGAAAAATAGCAATAAAAATAAATTATTATAATAATAAATATCTTAAAATAGTTCGAATGTTTTTAAATCTTCTGTTAAAACAAATCTTGAATATCTATATCTTGAAATCTTGAATATATATATATATATATATATATATATATATATATATATATATATATATATATATATATATATATATATATATATATATGTATATATATATATATGAAATTCAAAAAATGGCTGGAAGTAATAATAAAAATATTGACATAATTAATACTTTACAACTCTTCGCCTGACTCTGAACTCTCCGCATCCTTTACCCTTTCCTAAACTTTTCTGAAAATGTTCAAGCTACTAGAATGAAATCAAACCATTCAAAAGTCAATTTAGGCCTATGGTATCTGATCCCCTTCAACCTTAAATTATTTTATGCGAGTGCAACTAAAGTAAATATTATTATTCGAATTTAGATTCCTATTTGCAATGAAATATACCCAGATATTTGATTCCAAAACAAGTCGATATCATATTAAATAACTATATAACTATAAATTTTGATAATACAAAATAACTATATAAAAAACTCCACAACATATTGACATCAAAAAAGAAATTAACATTAACATTAGTACATTTTGTAGGAATACTGGATATATGACTTGATATTCATTTTACGATTTGTACTTGGATAAATCCAGATGTTTTTTTCCTTCAGTTGTCAATTCAGAATGAGATTATTTATTCAAGAAATAGAACCACTAGAAATGCATTCAAAAAGTAGTGTAAATATAGTTAAAAGGAAGATCATTGCTGATGACTAGATTAGCTTAGGTTATCACTGGGAGGTTCAATTCAATGTCAATTTAACCAAATGTAACTGAATGTTAATGCATGAAAATAAAATTACTGAAATATAATGTCCTTGAGTGTGATCGAGTAATTGAAACAAATATTTTAAAGCAATTTTACGAATATAAATAGAAGGATGGTTATACATGCTTGGACATAATTTATTTGGATCTATCCAGATTTAAAATTGTAACACCATTGGAGTATCCACTTACCGAAGAACCATTAACACAAAATTTGACCACGTATTTCAAGATAGAAAAAAACGAGTAACCGCCCTAACCAATGCTGAATGAAGGGGTGAAAAATGCTTTTTTCATTCACAAAGAGATATGAGGGAAACAACACTACACACACGTCGCCACAATCGTCGACAACCCAGCTAGCATCGTCCCATCCTCCGATCCGTCTAACCTTTTTGGCGTGTCGCTCCCGCTCTCAACCCCTACACGTTCTCTACACCCCCTACTTTCTTACCCCTACGACGCCCCCTCGCGTCGTATTATGGTGGGGATTCGGAAAAAATCAAGACGGTTTTTTCGCGCCCCCTTTTCCACTTTTTCGAGCGGGAGTGGGGAAAGCGCGTCGACCGTTCCTTAAAGCGTCCGTCGGCTCATGCGCGCTCATCCAAGATTCTGGTCTAAGGTGCGACGTTCTCTGTCGCACCCGGGCGTCTTGCGTCCGACCGTCTCTCTCACCACCCTTAGACGCTCTCTCTTGGAAATATTAGAAGTTCACATAAGCGTTTCTCTGTTTAGACGGGGCGTCGGTCCTTGTCGCGCGCGTCGTTCTTGCGTAAGGTCGTCTCTCTCGGGGGATATTTTAGCGTGTATTCTTAGTCTTCGACGGGTAAATTTAGGAGATGGTTGTCTTTCGGATCTTTAAGCGTCGCGGTGGCGTTTCTTAGTTATCGGCGACGCTTCTTCAAGGAAAGACGCTTTTCGCGAGACACGACGCGCCGGAAAATCTTTCACTCGGGAAAATTTTCTAAGTCCCGCTCCTACAGGATACACGTCGAAATTAATAGTTTTTTAAAATAATTTTCAACCAGTTTCTTCCAAATACGGTTTTAGTGTCGACTATCTATTTTTTTTTTCGGACACTTTACAAAGTTTTTGTGCGCGACAAAGTTTTTTACTGTGGACTGGACCGTTGTGTTATCGACAACAAGAATAAGTTTATATTTCCTTGTGCAATATTGTTGAGTACCTGTTTCAAATAGTTGAAATTATATTGTATCATGTGAGTAACGATGTATGGATCTGATAACAAACACATGAATGTACACTACCGAAATAATTATCAAAAATGTATTTACATTTTTACTGAATTAAAACTACAAAAAAACATTGCACTAAACTATAAAAAAAAAAAATTACATAAAAATAAATACAAAATATTACTGCAATTATATAACTCTGTATATTTCTTCATAATAACAACTTAATATCGCCAGGATACATTGAATGTAAAATATATTTCTCATATATAATTTTCCATAGACTGAAATATTTAAAATAAATTACAAGCTATAAAGTTAAAAAAATTCATTATATATATATATATATATATATATATATATATATATATATATATATATATATATATATATATATATATATATATATATATATATATATATATATATATATATATATATATATATATATATATATATATATATATATATATACTTTAGCATATATAGTAGCATAAAACTCGGTATACATAACTAATATTTTCTGTCTTTACCAAGTTAACTTTGGGCTTTGCTTGAATGAAAATGAATTTTAAAAATCGGATTAAAAATTAATCGAAAATAAATTAATGAAAATTTGCCTAAATATATTTTGAATTTGATTATTTTACATAAAAATTGTACATTTTTGCATAATTATATGTTTTCAAACAAACACATATTTAGAAAGAAGACCATTTTTATTTACATTGTTTACACTTACCTAATTTGCAGTTTTTTACAAACATAATGGAATAATGGAATTTTTTAAAAGAATAAATTAACGTGGAAGTAATAATTTACATCCAAGTATATAAATAGAAATTTTGGAAAAATATTTTACTATAAACCAAATCCGATGGATACGTTATTTAAAAAGGTAATTTATTATAATATGGAATGATATAATAACTTGTAATCTGTATAAGTCTGGAAAAGCATATATGTAACTTTATTTTTACTAAAATCAAAGTTAGAATCGTCATTTAATTTGAAAAAATTAAAAGAAAAAATACTAGGTCTGTAAAATATACTGTAAAAAACCATAATGAAAATAAAAATCTAAAAATATATTATTTAAATTACAGTCTAATTGTTCAAGAGAACTAGTTTAATTTAGATTAGTTTAGTAATTAATTAAATTATTAATAGTCATTAATTAAAATTACCTGCAGAACACTTTAAACTAATGATTAATTCAATTCGTCTATTGGAAACTTTGATGCGAAACACTAAATTGGAAGAGGTTTACCACTAAACACCAAATTACTTTTTAAATGTATCAACGCACTTTTGCTAGCCATGTTATCATCATCAGAAGTGATATTGGATCATCTCCTGATGATCCTAACATGGTTAGCGAAATGTGTGTCGAGTAGTTTAAAAAAGTGATTTAGTGTAGTAGTGGTAAATCGCTTCGGGTTCAATGACTACTTTTTAAAAAATGAAACACAAAAATTAAATATAATTACCCATAAAGGAAATATGTTCTAATTTGTAACATAAAAGACTTATATCCATACAGAAAAAAAAGTGAAGTTCACATTTAACACTACACATAACACTGATTATTCATTTTATTTTCAAGACTATGTATTTTAATTTCAAGTGGAGACAGACAAAATCCTAACTTAGAAATTTCTTGTGGTCCATTTCAGATCTAATAAATACCCAGAAATCATCGAAAGAAAAGGACCCACGCGAGCCTTTTCTTGCCTACAGAAAACTAAAGTTCCTACATAGAAACCTAACTTGACTGTGACGTCACGTCCGACGTGATCAAAAAGCCAAAATCATATCGAAACAAAATCCTTTCCGGAGATCATCCGATTCCAAACTGTTCGCCAGCCATTGAACCCCGGTCGCTGTCCATCGGCGACGTACACCATTTGACCTGCAGTTGCAAAAATAGCGGCCAAAATTTTCACCACGGAGGAACAAAACATTCTCAATAACCTTAAGGTCGAACATGAGAATTTAGTAGCGAAATGGTTGCAGAACTCGTTTAAACTGCAAGAGAACGCAGCCCTGGATCTACGGTCGACGCCACTGCAACCGCTGCAGATCAGTCCTCAGATGACTGAAGTCAACAATCGACCTGTATTCAAAATGAACAATGACTTTTGGAATCAGGCCCGAGGTCCGCCTCAAAACATGCCTCAAAACCTCAGCAATTCAAATCAGAACTCACCGGTGCCAGGAAGTACCAATTCGATTCCGGCACATTCACCATCTCAACAATCAAATTCAAGTCAAATTCATGTTGTTACGCCTGGTGCTATGGCTCTACAACAAGCACAGGCTCAAAACGCGGCAGTTCAAAATGCACAGAACGCGGCTCAGAACGCTGGACAGAACCAAGGAAATCAGCAACAGAATGCAATGAACACCCAACAACAAGGACCCAATGGTCAAAATCACGCTCAACAAGGTGGTCAACAGAACGCGCAAACACCTAATCCACAAAACAATGTTCAAGGACCCCAATTAACACCCACAGGTAAACTTATATTTTGTTTACTTTCTCCCAATTCCATCAAGCATATTATCTAAAAAATACTATATTAAATACGGAAATTGTCAAACATCCACAGATTTAATTCGTATTGGAACTTTCTATGATTCAAAAAATAATCCCAATGATTATTTTAAAAAACTGTTTCCAAATCCATTAAAATAGAACTATAACTTGCAGTTATTAGAGTACTAAAGACATCGTTTTC